>JAMXBD010004503.1:0-59083 GCA_024138025.1 Combretum micranthum
ATTAGTTCAAATTGAAAATTTTTTTAACCAATTTTTAAAAAAAGATCTTATCAATTGACTTGGTTATAGTTACGGATTAATTTAGTTTGGTTGGTTTTCTTGCTTATCCCTGCTTATGAGACTAATTATGTTGCAAGCTAATTGCTAATTTGGTTAATATAATTATTTTTAAAAGAAAATATATAAATGTAGGAACTAGAAATCCTTTTATTAAAATAAAACAAAACGTTGCTGTCATTGGATGATGTGCAGTTTCCGTTAACTTAATTGATCATTTACCGCATCAATTTCACACCTTTTTTTAGTGGCTCTCTCATGAAATTTTTTTTTTTTTTTTTTTTTTCGGTATGTATTAGAAAAATTTTATGGTTAGTTGGTCAATTTGATGGGATCAAATTCATCATTATAATTGTTTAAATTTATATCTAATCATAAATAATATATTTATTTTTATTTTAATTTTAAGGGTCAATATTGTGATTTACCGCCTTAACCTTATAATTTTTTACAAATATACATCTAAAATTTTAAATTGTAAATTTACATACTAATTAGATGTTTAGTAGCGACCATTTATATCCCATCTCCTTTGTTAATAACTATTATCTCTATCATCATAATCATCCCATTACAATGTGAACATGTAATGTTTTATGTTGTATGATATATTGGTGCCGATTCATATTGCCACATAGCTAAAAATTTCGCATCATTAATACATAGCAGAAAGAGGCAAGGTATAAAAGGTAGCAGCTGAACATCTAATGAGGTGTACAAATTGACTATTAAAAACTTTCTGTGTATAATTGCAAAAATGCGTAAAGTTGATGTGTAAACCATAGTATTGTCTCTTTATTTAAATGATCAAATTATTGACTTGATGCTCTCGTTGACCAAACTGTAAAAGTTTTCTATATATTGATCTGATTATTTAGAAATCTAGTTAATGAGCATCTTATGCTACATGTAAAAGAATAAAAAAAAATTATTTCTTTTCAATTTTTAATAATATACTAAGAAAGGAGAAAAAGCAAATATATAAAACTGATAAAGAATAAAATAGTATTTTATTTAATGTTTTTAGCTAGTGTCATAGTTGTCTATTATCATTTTCTAAATAATATAAATTAAGAAAAAATTATCGATTTACTAATTTATTGAAAAATTATTTACACAAATACAATTACATGAAAATAAATATAATTGACTTTATCTTTTGTCTAAATATCGCATGTTTTACATGTTATTTATTTGATTTTGCTAAAATAGTAAAATTTCCATATATATTAAATCTTTGTTAAAAATGTGATTTTAGTTTTCATTTATAGTAAATCATATGTTTAACTTGTAATTTGTAACATACTAAATTTTCAAAATTATATGTCAAGTATATAATTTTTTATTAAAACCAAAATTGCAGGTCTTAGATATGATTTTGTGCTAATATTTTAATAATTAAAATTATATAATTTATATTGAGATAATTTTCTTTTATAGAGACGGTAGATTCTTGCCTTGTAACTCAACCTAATGGTCCAGGCTCTGTTCCTTGAATTACGGCAACGGATTAGTTTCTTCTTCTCTCCTTTTTTTTTTTTTTTATTTAAAAATTCTAAGCCTTAATATTCAATATTAGGAAAGCAGGAGGAGTGGAATGTGAAAATAGTAAGAGCAAAACCAATAGATTAATTGTATGATTCCAAGCACGTTCCATCTCTTTTCCTTTTGAAAAAGTATATAACCATTACAGATTCCAAAATTATGACGGTAACTACATGGTACGTATAGCCCCGTTTTCAGTTCATCATCTCTGTTATATATGATGACGATACTGCATTATAAATATATATATAAAATTAAAAAAGAAAACCTCTTCTAGAAATTAAAATATATATCTGAAGGCATTTTACAGTGTATGGAAAAGTCTTAGTCTACGCAAAGAAGTGAAGAACAGTCAACTATGGTGTGCTCGTTCCCATCTTGCACTTGTTGATAAGCATGGTCCCATGTTTTGTCAATCTGTTGTGTTGTCTCGTTACAACTCGTGTTTCAATCTTTGACGCTTTGAGTTTGAGGCACTTGTTAGTAGGGTTGTAAAATAACCGATCGAATCAAGAATCGATATCTGAATCAAACCGAATTAAATCGAATTTTTGATATTTTTATAATGGTTCAGTACACAATTCATTAGATGATGAGAATTTGTTTGCAATTTAATTCGAAGTTATGAACTAAACCATTCCACCTTTAAAAAAAAAAAAAAAGAAACTCCTATTAATGTTCTTTATTTTTATAGTTAATTGTATTTTAGTATAAAATTTTTAATTTTTATGTATTACAATTAATACTTCTAGAGTTTTAATGGTTAAAAATTGTTGTAATTCATTGATGCGGAAACATTCAAGAATCTATTAGTTATGTCTATCATTGTGAAGGGAATGCAATGCTACTCCATCCTTGTATACACATATACATATAATGGCACTTAACTAGCTTTTAGTTTTAAGAAAAGAGAGTACACCATTACTAATTTATTCTTGTGTTTATTAGATATTCTTATTTTAAGAGCGGGTAATAATGATGTAAAATATTTAGCCCACTATAGTTGAATGCTAATTCCATCAATCAATAAATGTGCTATTAGTGATTTTGATCAATCAACTTGTTAATTTGCTAGTGATATTTGAAATGTGGGAAGACGATTCATAGATTTTTTTTATTGAAATGAAATAAAAAGACAACAATTCTCTTTTCGATATACGGTTTGAACCGTATACAAAAATGTATTGAATCATTTTTTTTAAGGGTTTGAAAAATTAGCAAATAGAACCTTATGGATAGGTTCAATTTTGTAAAAATAATTGAACCAAACCGTACCACACCCATGCTTACTTAGGAATAGGATATCGCCTTAAGTTTGATGTAACTAGGCATTGGTCCTTTCATTTGTTTTATCTAATAATAGTTAAAAAGTTTTCCAATCATCATCATCTTAGGTTATGTTTGGTATATAAACCTGAAATGGAATCATGATTTTAGGTTTCATTCCTATACTTGTGTTTGGTTGCATTTTGTGAATACTACGAATCGACGATTCTAGTTTTGAGGGTAAATTCGATTCAATTCTAATGAAGGCAGAATCGCAATTTTGTTTTTTTTTCATAAATGATTATTGTTAAATTATATTTTTATCCTCTTACTTATTTATTATTCATATTAATTTTTTTAATTATTATTCATATTAATTATTAAGGATATTTTTATTAAATAATATGCCAATTCCATTCAATCCTATGATGTATCTAAAGAAAATAATAAATTTATTATTCCGTCTTTTATTCTATTTTTCTCATTCAATTCATTTGATTGGAAATGATTGTTGACCAAACGTATATTTCAAAGACTTAAAACCCGACTCTTCATTAGCCAAAAAAAAAAAAATATTAAAACCTTGCTTGTTCTCTCTATTATTATAGATGAACTAAATGCACTAGAAATGAAAGTAGGGATGAATAGATTCTAGATGATCCGATAGAAAATCTTATCACCTCTATTATTATGTGACCACGGATATTAAGTGCACTAGATATGCATCCGCGTCCTCTTTCGTTGATTTGGAAGAAGTACGGGTGAAAGCTGAAAGACGAGATGATGGAAAGACTGTCAGGTGTGCGGGACCGGCCTGGTACCTTTTGACCAGTTGGACATTAATTTCGTCGTTCTTGACTTAGACATCGGTACGATTCTACATTTTATGGAACCGCAACTAAAATGTCAGAGCCGGAACGGTTTACGATTCTAAGAAATCGTCGGTTCTGATGATTTAGGTTTCGATTCACATGAATCGATTTTTTTTTTTTTAAATAAAAAAACAAAAACCCTACCCTTGAAAGCTCCACGCCCCACTCTCCTTCAATATCATTGCAGGTACTGTTTCTCCCGGACCAACGTGACCTCAAGTCTTCAAACGTCATATTGAAGTTGGAACAAAATTGAGTAAGGTTTTGAATTTAAACCCCCAAATACACATTTTAGGATTATTCTGTTCTTTTTAAGGCCGACAGAAAGAATAAGGAAGGATTATTATTATTATTATATATATTATTTATTAATGGCCTAGTGCCAATTGACAAAAAGAGCTGCTCATCTCTGACTTCTTTTTTGGCATGATGGACTAAATCGTTTCAAAAGCTCATTTTAATGCATTTGTTTATGAAGTAAGTAATAGTTGTTTTTCCTAAAAAATAATAAATTCAATTTAATTTAATGAAGCAAATTAGAGTACAAAGTTATAGACACATACAAACTGCGCAGGTTTTTTTTTTTTTTTTAAATTCAAATATTTGGCGGTTCCGGACCGATTGGAACCGCCTGTTCTATCACGCTAACCGCTTGGACCCGTCGGTTCAGGTGGATCCTTGGACGGTTCAGAACCGTCACTGACGGGGCGGTTCCCGGATCAGGAACTGCAGGTGACGGTTCGGGGCGGTTCGTGGTTCGAAAACGTCCTCGTGGTGATGTCTAGTTCATGTAGTGTAGCCATTTTGACTCTCAATTTGTCATTTATTTATTTTTTCTTTGTAATTCTCCTTTCCGCCCAAAACTCACTCTGATATCTTATGGCCTTCATAGGAAAAATTGCTCTCGTAAATGTTTAAGCTAAAATTTTGCATTTGACATACATCGATATTATATTTCTCTGAATGACTATTAATTAGTAAAAAATATGTCATTTTATGGAAGGTTTATGACAATTAACTTAATAAAATAATATAATTTAACATGTTTTATTGAATAATATAATCATAGTAATAATTTTTTTTTTAAAAAAAAAAATAGGGGGTCTTGTTGGCAACCTCTAGATGCTTGGATGCCAAAGTTTAGCATTATAACAATAAAATTAAAAGAAAAATGAAAAAAAAAAGAGAAACCAATCATATCATAGTTTCATCACGTGATCATGCTTTATAGAACCTTAGGGTTTGTTTCATTTTTTTCTGTTTTTTACTTCTTTATATTTTTCAATCGTTTATTTAAGTAAACATATTTAGTAACATTGTTTTATTAAAATAATTAGATGAAACATCCCAAAATAAACATGAAAGTCAAATAAATAATAAAAGCGAATTGCATTGATTTAGAAAAGAAAAGCGCCATATGCCATAAAAATAAAATTTGAGTGAATAAAAAATTTAAATAATAAGCAAATAAATTTTCTATTTTATATGTACACAATAAAATTATATAATTGTAAAATAAAATAAATTTAAATGTAAAATTTTTATAAACTAAATTATAAGAAAAATTAAGAAGTTAAGAAAATTAATTGTTAAATTTGAATGTCAATATTCTACAATAAAGATACTCTAATAGCATAAAAAAAATACTGTTATGTAAAATTTTTATAATGTGGAGTAGTTAGAAGCTTATGGAAAAGGAGGTAAAATAAGGAGTTAAGTTGTTGTAAATTTTAATTAGACATGTGATAAAATAAGAAGTGGTGAAAATATATTATGTTCGTTAGATTTATAAATAGGAGACTAAGGGAGAGGCCATTTAATAAAGGATAATGATGACAATGTTAGCTGAACTTTCGCAAAAAATAATTAGGTACCGAAAGTTTGGTTTTGATTAATTTGGTACATGAACAAAGTTTTTGTTGATATTTTTCATACATGAAGTTTGATTTTAGATAATTTGGTATCTGAACAAACTTTTCATGGACTTTTTTCATACCTCATTTCACTTACTTTAGGTATGAAAAAAGTCAACAAAGAGTTTGTTTATGTATCAAATTATTCAAACCCAAACTTTAAGTATGCAAAATGTCAACGAAAACTTTATTCATACACTAAATTGTTCAAAATCAAACTTCAAGTACTTGATTATTCTTTTTGCAAAAGTTTAGGTACTTAGTTGGTTGTTTTGTTTGGAAAATACTTGGTTATTTGGATCGAAAACCATTTTAAAAGATCACGAAATTGAAGTTTTAAAAAATTTATGAAACTAATATATTTTGTTCAACTTCGGAAGTAACTATTAATATAAAGCAAGAGTACCTATCGAAGTAGCATAGAAAATATTAGGTCGTATTCTAAGGGATCACTGACATCTACTTTACTCACATTTCATCTATTATATAGCCAAAGAAAATTCAAAAAGCCACGATAAAAACAGAAGTTATCCTAAGGTTAGTGGAAATTTACAAATGTTTTCAGGGCAAAATTAATGTTAGCCTTGTAAGAAGGAAGATGGATGCTTAGGTTTGCTTCACCAATTCCTTATTACGTGATTTCTTGATAAACTCAAAGAGAGAGTTGTATGCTGATATATTTGCACTGTCAGATTCACTAGGATAAGCTAAAGCCTCTCTCAAGGCTAGTAGCTCTAGGTTTAAACCAAACTACCAGAATCTCTTCACAAGTTATCAATGATTTAGACCCGTATAAAGTTTAAGAATCCTTTGTTTTAAAACCAACCTAATGAATTTCAAAACAAGCAACAAAAACTTTCACAATCCCTCTCTCAAGGCGATTATGAGCAACTCTATTAGTAGCCATAAGTCTATTCAGAAGAATGATCTCTCAATCTATTCAGTTGAAATCAAACATGAGTCTAAAATGTACACCACATATTTAGACCCACGAAAATAAGTTCAAGCTACTAATTACAAACCTTGTCCATGGTTACTTGAAAGCACGTTTGAAATCACATGAATCAAGATTTGAGTTCATAAACCCTAAGCTGTAGGAAATTATTTCTCCATGGATGCAAACATTAAGCATGGATTCGAAAGAAATAAAATAAGATTAACGAAGAATATTTCAATTAAAGTTCAAAAGCTTGCAAAAATACAAACAATGGGTTACAAAAATACTTGTTCTCGAAAATCGGTCCCTAGGACTCGAAAATAGAAAAATATTATATAGGACCCTTTAGAACCGAAATGTAATAAGGAATTCAAAAATATAATTATAAGAATTTTTCGGTTTATAAAAAATTACAGTTATAACATTTTTATCGTATTTTCGTTACTACTGGTAATTTAATTGTCTAATCTACTTTTTAATTTTTTCACATTATTCAACAAGTACAACCACCCATATCCTATTCTTATATCCTTACAACCTATTCTTACAATCTTACATCATTTTCCTTACAAATTACTTTTCCAATATATTTTATTACGTAAATTACTTTTAAATTTGAATTTTATCACACAAAACAAATATCTCACATCTCTCTCTCTCCTTTAACCCAAACCGGTGCCGCCTCCCCTTGTCTTCTCTTCCATTTGTTTTACTTTTTCTTTATTAATTAATCCAACAAAATCCTAATTTCTTTTCCTATATAAACTCTCTTTTACCTTTCACTATTCACTTTTCTCTCTTTTCTCTTAAGTAAAACTTTTGCAAATTTTTCTCTCTCTCTCTTCCTCTCCTTTGCTATGAGCCTCCCCCTCCCTTACACACACACAAACAAAATTTTTGTTCAAGTTTTTCTTACTCCAAACACTAAATAGGTAATAGATATTGACCCTACCACAATAAAACAAGTAATGGCAAGATCATACATGTGTGGTTCCACTAAAATCCCCATGAGCTTTATGTTAGGGATGTGGAAACACTAAAGCATGATATTCTTGCCACCACAATGTTGTGGATCTCTATATTTAAGTTGTTCTACTATTATTTTGCTATAATATTGCTTTTTGTTGTTCTTATGGATATTTTGTACATATACTCTTTCATTATAACTCATTTATATAGTGTTTATGTTGCATTTGCATCCATGACATGAATAATATAGTAGATCGATGTGTTTTGAGCACATAAATGCCGTAGATTTTTGTCTTATTTATATAAAAGACTTGTAGTAGCATTATAATAATGAGAATATGTTAAAGTTCAAGATCTATTTTAGTTTCAATAAAAATGATTTTTGGAAATTCGGATGGAAAAAGAAACCTATTTAGAAAACCTATTTTCCAACTCAAATGAAAATCTCACATTTAAAATGAAAGGCTTGGGGATAGGTTTCATAAAAGAATGATTTTTATAAGTTGAGCTTAGTTTTACTAAGAGAAATTTTCAAAACAAAAAAAGGTTATAAAAGATAAGTTAGAACTTGTTTCAACTCCAATAAGAACTTGAAATTCGTAACTAGGGTGAAATGCCAAGTAAACACCTATTTTTCAACTCTAAAACAAGAGTTTTATTAAATAAATGGAAGCCTTAGGGAGTAGGTTTGGTTAGGACTTAATTTTAGAAAGATTAAATAAGTTTTACACAAGAAATAATCTTAAACATAAGTTTCAAAATTCGGATCTAGAAATGACCCCCATTTAAACACCTATTTCCAAATGCCAAAATGAGGATTTTAATAGAAAATTAGGAGCCTTAGGGAATAGGTGTAATAAAGACTTGATTTTGATAAGAGTAAATGAATTTTATCAAAGTATAATCCTAAAACAAAGGAAAGGTTTCAAAACATGGATCAAACAATATTCTCATTCCTTAAAATTTTGTAAAATTCGTAACTAGGCAAAATCCTTATTTAAACATCTATTTTCTAACTCCTAAATGAAGAATTTTATTAAGATAATGAAGGTATTAGGCATTTAGGTCATCAAGGCTTTATCTTAGTAAAAATATGGATGATTTTCAAAGAGATAAAGCTAGTTTTTCGCAATCAAGTGTTCTTGAAGTTATTACAAAGTAAAAGTTTTCTAAAAATTCTTTTTAACCAAAAATCATTAAGGAAATACATATAGATAGCTCATATCATGTCATTCATGATAATAACTTGTAGATATTGCATGCACATATAATATACTTGGTAGAAACAATGCAAATTTCACAAAACAATTTTGGAAATGCGATTTTTAGCTACTGATCAGATCCGATCCGAGCTTTCTAAGACCTAAAAGTTTTTCAAAACTTAAGAATAACATCATAAATAGATAGATCTTTCAAAGTAGATAGAAATCGATAGCTTATTTGCGAGATTCCGAGTTAAAATGACCAAATTATTACTGTTTTAAGTTGGAATTTCCATCTACCACGAAAATTACGAACTTAAGAGTTTTCGTTTAATAAGTTGGTATTAGTTATGTTTTGAAATACTCATTTAGGTATTTCTTTCATTTAGATGACTTTGAATCGAAAGAATTCTTGTCTCCAAATTGCTACTACTAGAGACCGGTGTCCATGGCCGAATGAGTTCCCTTTTTTTAAATTACATGCTTATGATTTTGCTTGTGATGATAGTGGCATTAGAATTAGGATAAGATAAAATTAGAATGCGCATGTGAATTTTATTTGGTTGAATTGATGATTAGAATATCGCAATGGGAAGTGCTATGAATATTTGTATGATTTAGTATAGAATTGAAGTGTCTAAAATCTCTATGATTGCCTATAATTCACTTAAATACTATGCCATGACCATATAACTAAATTGTTCATGCATAATATATATTGAGTCACATTACATTCATTGTTATACCTTTGTGGGAAAAAGCATAATAGCTAGGTGACGGGTGGGCCTAAAAACTTGGTTATCGGTGCAAGTCACCTAAATTAAAATGAAAGTGGAGTAGTCACTTGAATCAACTACATAATTAACGAGTGGGCGGGTACCTGAAACAACCACTATATAAATGAGAGAAAAATTGAAATCTATGGTCATTTGGGCTTGAAACACCTAACCCCGAATGGAAGGCTAAATTCATTCAACATAGGACTCCCGGAAAGTCTTATATATTGTATGCTCACGTGCTTGTGTATTTCATATGATTGTTTAATATAACTTGCTTACCTCATTGGTGGATTGAGTTTTTATTTTGGAAGTGAAGCTCACTAATCTAGCATAGCTTATACCTTCTTAGCTTCTTTTTGATGCAGTTCCCATACCTATGGTTACGTCCTTGGACTTGGCCAAATCAAGTAATGCGAAGTTAAGAGTTTCCCTTAGAAGTTTATAATTAGCTTTGTATAGACTTTCATAGGAAACCTTAAACGCTCAAGTTGTTATTAAAAACTAATATCTTGACTTATTATTTTGCGGGGGAATACCCCTTAGTATTTTGTAAATGATCCTATGATATCTGTGATTTATATTTTTATGCTTATTCTATTAAGTTAAACTATCTATCTCCACCGTATATGTATTCTATTGTCGTAAGGGAATACCTTGCATCTAATACAAGACTTTTGAATGACTATGGTAGTGATTCCTAAGTCTCGTTTAGCATGCAGTGGACTATTATGTTTACGATATCCGTTGGGGCGTGACATAACTTAAGTTGAGGCATTCTGTTAAAACACTTGAGTTTTTGTCCACTCTTCCACCAAGAGGTAAATTGAGTATGTCGAGGGCTTGACACATTAGCTTGACTCAAGTTGTACTTTCTGAGCAAAGGTCTGATCTTCATTCAACATTCATCGCGGGTTAGGTTTAGGGCTCGATAGTATGGTGCGATAAAAGCTGTTCTTCAATTCTTGGATTCAATCGCCTCAAAACATTCATCCAAGGTCATGTCGAAGGCTCAGTGCAGGGCGTGATAGACCAATTTGCCTTGTTTTGCCTTTATGCTTAGGCCTCAACAAGTACTTTTGCATGGCTTGATAGAAATTTGTCTTTGAGTTCTACTATTGCTTTGCTCCAAATTTGATCCAAAACACTTTAATTCTTCTTCATTTGATTCTAAAAGCTGAAAAACAACATTTAAACATTAAAAGAACTAAATTCATAGGAATTTATCCAAGAATGCATCAAATTAAGCCTAAATTCCTATGAAAACAATAGAGTAAAAAGGAGTTATCGAATTCCCCACACTTAAGTCTTTGCTTGTCCTCAAGCTAACATCATTCATAACTAAGTAAGGATTTTAAAATAGGAAGATAAATTATAAATGGAAATTCGACCAGATCAATTCAAGTTTAAATCACTTCAGCACTTTGGAGATTCAATTAATCTTCATTAAATTGTGCTAAAATAGCTTTGTTAAAATCATAGGACTTGTCCACATAAATCAGCTTCTACCCTCATTGTTTAATAAAGAATTCTAAAGCAAAAATTATTCAAATGAATGATTAGAGTAAGAAAGAGGCTCAATCAACTTTATCCCCTATACATATAAGTATGTAGTTCTTTAATAATCTCTCTAAGCATCATAATAAAAAATGAAGACATGTACATCAGTTGTAAACCCCGAAAATTTTCACATTAGTACACAACTCTAAATTAGAAAGTTCAAACTAGTTAGTATACCTAGAACTCAACAAAAACCCCAGAATAGATCAATGAGTTGAATTTAGCTAGATTAGGATCTAAAAGCCGAATAAAAACTTCTTTGACCTTAATTGATACAAAAAATGAGATTTCGTATCTTAAGCTGATAACTCAATATATAATTAAAGGTAACCCAAATTTCAAATCCCAAAACTTGTTGTATAAATAGAAATAGATAGAAATATATAAATATAGAAAATAAATAGCTACTATTGAACTCAACAAAGGCTTGAGACTAGAGCTGTGAATAGTAATGAGCCTATACATAGATTTAAACCCTAAGACAAAGATTCCTAGATAGTACTAAACACTACTAATAAGATTTCATAATAGGTATTGAAAACTTAAGACATCTAGATAACCTGGTTAAAGATATTAAGAGAGATAATGAGTAAATAACAAATTATGCTTATAGTTAGGAAATGATAACCTAAAGATAAACCATTAGGGTTATAAATACACAATAAAAACATAAACAGATGTATAACTAATAATCTAGACTGCAAATAAATATTTGGATCACACAATTGTTTTAGTTAGGATATTCTTAAGCTATTGGAGCCTAAAACAAAAATTAACCTAATAAGCTCATAAAACCTTAATCAGGGAGATAAAATCCTATAAATAATTAATCGTGTAAACTTTAAACCTAAATATGAACTCAATAACAATCTAGGAAATTTATAGAACACTATATAAATTTTTGAAGATAAAACCCTTGGACAAATATTATGTTTAAACCCGTTTACTTAATAAAATAGCCTAAAACTAAGATAATTACATAACTTAATAATATTAAAATATTTTCTACAACTAACCAAGCAAATTTCGGTGCAAATTACACCAAAATGGATGGAGGAGATCTTCTTGAAAAATGCTAGCCGAAATCCTCCTCATTTTGTTCCAAATTGTTCTCCTTTTAGTCGACAAAAACAACTCTAATACCAATTAAAAGGAGCCATGTAAGCTAAGCAATTAATGCATGGAAATCTCTTGAAATATCAGCTGGAATTCTCAAAGGAAAACTTCACAATTAGGCCAAAAAAGACATCAAAACCGTTGCTATTTGATTCCCCTTCTATATTATATATGTATGTGTATTATGAATAAGCAAACAAGGTTAATAAAATCTCACATTTTCTAGTCCAAACAACACTCTAAACAGCCACATAACCGACCCCAATTCTCCCTATACACTAGTTGCTCGAATTAAAACAAAAACTTCATTAAACACTTCAACAAAGCTTGGAAAGAACATAAAAGGTAAGTTGATGTGGTTTAAGTTAGTTCTTTGCTCAAATAACACTCTAAACCGTGTACTGACATCCTCAAGATCAAAACCAACCTAAATCCAAGCTTCAAAAACACACGGATTGCATCAAACAAGGTAAGTTTGCAAAACCCTAAGTTGCACCATTTTAATTCGAAAATCATGGATTATGAACGAGATTTAATGATATAAGTTGATATATGTATATATATAACATGCATAAACACTTAGAAACAAATAAGGAATGATTCTAACGTGGAAAATTGATGAAATATAAACTGGTTTATCGAAGAAGACGATAAACAGTACCAACATCAGCTCAATGCCGACAGATTATACCCCAATGCCAGTAGCTTATCAGGATAGGCCGGCGGTGTAAATGATCGCATGGTCTGGAATAGAAGCTACGTAAAGTTTATTTTTACATAAAATGAACGAACGCTGGCCAACTTGAATTCTATGCTAGCAGCGTACGAGCCGGCGTACATGGTAAAGTTGGTGGCCTGCAAGCCAGCATACCTGATACAAAATAACATGTAAAAACGAAGAATGCCGGCATCTGGGTATCAACACCAGCAACGTTGAAAACGAGATACACACATGTTTTTCTTACGTGAAGTCTGTATTACACAAACATAATACATAATAAATAATAATAAACATATTATATATTATATATATATATATCAAAATAGAATTTACTAAGTAAATGAATAAATACAAATACTTAGAATAATAATATGTTTAATATTTGAGAACTTTTGAACCCTAAAAGCTATAGAGAAATATTAAGTATTATTAACAACTTTAATTATTGAATAATTGTTTTATATAGATAAATAGATAAGATGGAAATCAAAATAAGATAAATTTATGAATAATGTGACTTCTAAAAATTACAAAATAATTATATGGAGTAGATTAAGAGAAACACGACGACACTAAACAATAGTAAATAAATATGAGTTACTATAATCGGTCAGTTAGAGAATAACATAAAAGTAGTAATAATATCTATGAAAATATAAGCTTATTAAATATCAAATTTTCAAATACCAGATAAATATATATAAATATCTAACAAGATCAAGACAAGTAAAATGAAAATAAATGTTAAATAATAATTGTTATTATAAGACCATTAACGGACCAAAATAAGTAATAGAAACCAAGGTAAATATCAATATAGGATACTAGATACTTATAGGAGTTTAGTTATATAATCTATGTTTTATTGATGAATATTTTTATTCATCTAAGTGACATTGATATTATAGAAGAACTTCCAGCTGATTATTACGATTAGTCACTATGAGCAGGTCAGTAATTTAGTCATATTATACTGTTTGTGCTTGTAGTTAGTTGAATATGTAATGTAAAGATAATAATATGATTGTCATGATTGAAATGTGTTGTGATATGATTGTATGATTGTTAATATACCCTTACGAAAGTGATAATATAATGGTATGATGATGTGAAATAGTATGATGACTATTGTGTGTAATGTATGACCGCCATGAAAATGAATAATAAGTATTGATTTATTAAATAACTTAGTCATGCATTACATGTATTGCATTATTACATATACACATGGGTGAAAGCTTACTATGTATTAATATGTCGGTTTTCTATTAATAATTGGTTTTTCTAAAGTGTTAGTTCTTCCAAGGTTTTCTTTATTCTATCGGTTCTACGGAAACTAAGTAGCAACGAAGAGTACCGCTCGTAGTATCGCTTTGAAATGATTAATACTTAGGAAGTTTTAAGAATTGATACAAAAAATGGTAAGTAAAAATAGTCATTAAGTTAAAAGTGATAACCCTAAGACGAAAAATCGTTGATTTTCCCGTAAATTTAGTCTATCTTGGGCAGGTGGGTCATAAAGTAAATGTTCTTCAACCCTAAAAAGAGGGTAGAAATCTTTTTTCTTGTTTAGATTCTAGATCATCCAAGCTTGTATCTAAGTATATGTTTGAGTGATTGCATCACATATGAGTTGTTAATAACTTGTTTGCTGTGCAATATGCCTAGTTATTCACTGAGCCGTGGTTTTACTCACACTCCAATAGTCTTTTCAGGTTTACGCTTCGACCTCGGTTAGTTACTTCCAGAAATATGACTCTGATAACGGCTTAAAAGTTGGAAGCCTATGGTTCTATTTATGATAAATGGTTTATATTTTTCCTAGAATAGGTTAGTCAGTATTGTCTTATCAGTTATGTATGTAGAGAATTACAAAAATGATTACATGGTTTGTAATAATTTATGATACTTTATGATTAAGATGATAGTTATTTACTAATTTATATCTTGCATGTATTTATCCTTACTTAACCAAGCAACTAAAAGATCTTGTTATTTGGAAAATATGTCACTCTTTGAAGGTAATCTAGTGGTAGTCTTCAAGTGTGACTTGTCTATGACTACTAAGGTACCCTTGAGGCGTGACATCAATTCATCCCTTGACTTTCTTTCCTTATTTGTGCTTTTGATTTTTTTTATTGATTAATTATGTACTTCAAAGCTGCAAAAGGGAAGGTTTTTTCTTTCTGCTTTACTTTTCCTCCAGACGGGTTTTTGGCTGCTTTTTTTGCTTTTCTTTTTTCCCAATCATGGGTTATTTAAAATTGAAAGAAGGGACAAGAAATTGCTCTTTTGAGGGACTAAACCATGCCCATTTCAATCCTAAGCACATGGTTTCTTTCATTTTCAAATTTTTGTTTTGTTTTTAATAAAGTACAAGGAAGACTCATGAAGTTATGATCATCATTTGAACTTTCATTAGAGATTACATAGCTCTCAAAATGACTAAATTGAAAAACATACAGATCATTTAAGCTTTTACAAATCAATTGAGTAGCCTTACTAAGAACCTTAAGTTAATTCCAGCTCAAAATTTCCAAATTAAATAATAAGTAAAACTACTTCACATAGGTATCTATAAGGTGATTTACACAAAGTAAAACTTACTTAATCTTATGATGATTTTCATTGTTTGCTTTGTTGAGTTGATTTCGTTACAAATTTTTGAAAAATTTTGGTCACATTTTAACCATTTCATTAATTTCCTATAGTTTTGTGTGAGAAAAAATTGATCATTAAAAGCACAATTACTCTATTTCTTTTGACAGATTTTTTATTTTCATATCCAACCAACCCAAATCGTAATCTTGTTGCTTGCCTTCTTCCACACTTAAATTGAACATTGTCATCACTGTTCCTCATTCAACTCAAAATAGGAAAGATATAAAGATAAAACAGAAAAGGAAAACTAGTACTTCCCTGGTTTGAATAGGAAAATTGAATCATTTGAGTTCCAACTGGTACAGCAATAGAGGGAGTTTCCAATTATTTCCATTTTGGAAGTCCATGCTTTTTAGCTCTTATCTTACGATTCGTGTATAAAGAAGGATAAGAGGCATCACAGTAGAAAGCATAAAACAAAAAGAATAAAGAAAAAAAACTCAAAATGAAACAAATATGTACAAAAAGACTCTCATGGTAGGTTGCCTCCCACCCAATGCTTGGTTTATAGTCCTTAGCTGGACTTTTGCTCTCGTGCTCATCTTGGATCATGAAGATCCAAATCTTTCTCATATTCTTATAAGGTTCTCCCATCCTAAAAGCACTTCAATTGATGACCTTTGACCTATAATGGCTCCTCACCATCTTTCTTGATCTCTATAACTCCATAGGGGAAGACTTTAGTTACCACAAATGGCCTTAACCACCTAAACCTTAGCTTACTAGGAAAAAGCTTCAAACGAGAGTTATACAATAATACCTTCTGTCCTTCTTTAAATTCTCAATGAAGGATTTACCTATCATCTCATATCTTGGTTCTCTCCTTATAAATGCGAGAATTCTCAAAATCTTTATTTCTAAATTTGTCGAATTCATTCAATTGGTGTAACCTATGGTTCCCAGTAACTTGCCTATCAAAATTTAGGAACTTTACTGCCCAGTATGCTTTGTGCTCTAGCTCTACAAGGAGATGACAAGCTTTTCCATACAGTATGTGATATGGGGACATACCAATTAGGTTCTTATAAGTAATTCGGTAGGCCCATAGTGCATCATCAAGCTTTAGCAACCAATCCTTCCTTGATGAATTGATTGTTTTCTCCAGGATTCGCTTAAGCTCTCTATTAGATAGCTCTACCTGGCAACTTGTTTGGGGATTATAAGTTTTGGCCACCTTATGCCTCACTTCATACTTTGCAAGCAAGTTGTTAAATTGCTTATTGCAAAAGTAAGTACCCTCATCGCTTATAATGGCTTGTGGTGTCTCAAACCTATTAAATATGTTTTTTTTCAAGAATTTAAGTACTCCTTATGCATCATTAGTTGAGACAGCCACAGCTTCTACCCACTTAGACACATAATCAATAGCAACAATGATATACTTGTTATTGAATGATGATGAGAATGGTCCCATATAATCAATCCCCCAAACATCAAAGATCTCAATCACTAAGATATCATGCTGGGGCATCTCATACCTCTTCGAAATGCTCCTTATACATTGGCATTGATCACAACTTAGCACAAAATAACGAAAATCCTTAAACAAAGTAGGCCAAAAAAATCCACATTGAAGTACTTTGGCTGCGGTCCTTTCAGTACCAAACTGACCACCAACTTCTCGACTATGGCAATGTTGGAGTATGTCTTCAATCTCAAATGCTAGTATACATTGCCTTTTTACTTGGTCAGCATAACTTTTGACAAGGTACGGCTCATCCCATAAATATTACTTAACCTCAGACAAAAATTTTCTTTCTTGGTGATGATAGATCTTGTACGATAAAATGCCACCGACCAAGTAATTCACTATATTAGTGTACCAAGGTAGATCTTTGAATGAGGCTACATAGAGGTACTCATCAGGGAATGTCTCATTGATAGGTAACTCATCTTTCTCATGTATAATACTTGAGAGATGGTCAGCCACAACATTATCAGTCTCCTTCTTGTTTCGAATCTCAATATCAAACTCCTATAGCAATAAGATCTACCTTATAAGCCTAGGTTTAGCATCTGATTTCACTAACAAGTACTTGAGTGTGGAATGGTTAGTGCACACTATAACCTTAGAAGCTAGGAGATATGATCAAAATTTGTCACAAGCGAATACTACAACTAACAACTCCTTCTCTGTGGTAGCATAGTATATCACCTAAAAAAATTAGTTCCCCCATTGGCCAAGCATTGCACCAACTACTATGTTGTTGGCATCACACATAAGTTCAAATGGCAACTTCAAATCCGGTGCCACAACTATAAGTGTAGTGGTCAATTTTTCTTTCAGCAGCTTAAATGCCTAAAGACATGACTCATCAAATGAAAACAGAGCATCTTTCTCTAACAAATTGCAAAGGGGTCTTGCAATCTTGGAAAATTCCTTGATAAACCTTCTATAAACCCAGCATGTCCAAGAAAACTCCTAATTCCCTTTACATTCATCGGTAGTGGCAGCTTTGGAATAATCTCAACTTTGGCTTTATCTACCTCAATCCCCTTGCTTGAAATCTTATGGCTAAACACTATGGCCTCTCATACCATGAAGTGACACTTCTCCCAGTTTAAAACCAAGTAGGTGTCCTTACATCTCTTAAGCACAAATGACCAATTCTCTAAACATTTCTCAAATGAAGCTTCATATATAGAGAAATCATCCATGAAGACTTCAGTAACTTTCTCAATCATATTAGAGAATAATGTCATCATGCATCTCTTAAATGTTGCTGGTGCATTGCCAAGACCGAAAGGCATACGCTTAAATGCAAAAGTGCTATATGGATAGGTGAATATAGTCTTCTCCTAATCCTCTGAGGCAATAGGTATCTGATTATAGCTTGAATATCCATCCAAGAAACAATAATACTCATGCTCTGCTAACATCTCAAGCATTTGGTTAATGAAAGGTAGAGGGAAATGTTCTTTTTAGGTGGCGTCATTTAGTTTGCCATAGTCAATGCAGACCCTCCATTTAGTCACAATTTGGGTTGGTATCAATTTATTCTTTTCACTCTTCACAATTGTCATATCCCCTTTTTAAGCCACCACTTAGACATGACTCACCCATTTGCTATCAGAAATGGGACAAATGATCCCACCATCCAAAAGCTTGAACACCTCCTTTTTCACTACTTCTTTAAATTAGGATTGAGTCATCTCTGTGGTTGGACTATAGGCTTGTATTCAGCTTCTATAAGAATCCTATGCATGCATATTGATGGATGAATCCCTTGAATGTCTACAATGGTCTACCCAATAGCCTCCTTATGTCTTGTAAGAACCTCAATCAACTTGTTTTCTTGCTTAGATGACAACTTTGTGGAGATGATGATTGGGAGTGTCTCTTGTTCACCTAAAAACACATACTTGAGGTGATTAAGAAGCTATTTCAACTCAAGTGTAAGAGGCCTTTTTATGGATGGAATCAGCCTCTTAGTGATGGCCTTTCACTACTAAAACCTAGGTGGCCTCAACTAAGCTCTTGTAGCTCTATCCATCGATCAACTTTCTATCACATCTTCCTTAATAGTCTCATGTTCATCAATCAAATCATTTTTAGGCATCACTAGCAATTTTTCCTCTTCCAAAATTTCATCTTCAGCTATGTCATGAGAGATATCAAGCTCATCCTCATCATCACTCCAATCATGTGATAGCATATGCTTGGCATATCCACTCATCTCAAATGCCTCATCTTTGAAATCTTGAACTAGCTTATCAACCACATCCACATGGAAGCAAGTCTCACTACCAAATAGGTGCTTGAAAGCTCTAAAAACATCAAAAGTGACTTGCTCATCCATGACCCTAAGTGTCAACTTTTCTTGTGCCACATCTATCAAAGCTTTCCTGGTAGCGAAGAGTGGTCTCCCTAAAATCAAGGGTATCTCCTGGTCTTCTTCCATATCAAGAACAATAAAGTCTACAAAAAAAAAAAAAAAAAAGAGCTTATCCACCTTGACCAACACATCTTCCACTATCTCTCTTGGATGCTTGATACTTCTATCGGCTAATTGTAAAGATACCATGGTTGATTTACATTCTCCTAAACCCAACTTCTTGAAAGTTGATAAAGGCATATTATACTCAATTTTTATCATATAAATCATGCTTAATCATTACTAATTTTATAGAAATCATAAGGAAATAGTACCAAAGTGTGCTTAATGTGATATTTTAGGTCTTGAAGGACTTGTACAACAAATACAAGCAATGGAGAAGAGATATAAGCAAATTTGAGGATAAAAAGAAGTAGGCCGACCATTACACCAAGTAGGCTACCGGTGTTCAACATACAAAACATGTTCAACATCAACAAGAGCTGCCAGCTTTCAATTGAAAAATTTCACCAACTTTTGAAATTTCAATGTAGGCTAACAAAATATGAATCAAGGCCGTTGACCTTTAATCTGCCTTGAAAATCAACAGATCCAAAAGCATTACAGCTAACCTTAACGCTACTAGCTTTCGAACAACAAATGCTAGCCTTCAAACTTCAACTTGTATGCCGTCATCTGGAAGATTTATGCTGCCGACCAATACACTGCCTCCAACACAACTGGCCATCTTACTTCAAAAAATTATTACAAATTCAAGGCCGACATGTAAGCCATCAGCATACAGATGAAAATTGTCAGCCTATGTATCACGGCCCAAAGGGTAACTTAAACGTAACAGTTTGCTGCATGCTAAACGAGACTTAAGAATCACTACCACAGTCATTCAAAAGTCTTGTATTAGATGCAAGGCATTCCTTTACGACAATAGAATACATATGCAGTTGGAGATAGATAGTTCAACTTGATAGAACAAGCATAAAAACATAAACTATAGATATCTCAGAATCATTTACGTAATTCTAAAGGGCATTCCCTCGCTAAACAAAAGTCCATATATTAGTTTTTTAATAACAACCCGAGCGTTTCGGTTTCCTATGAAGGACTATACAAATCTAATCATAAACTTCTAAGGGAAACTCCTAACTTCGTGTTACCTTATTTAGCCAAGTCTGGGGATACAACCATGTGTATGAGAACTGCATCAAAAAGAATCTATGGAGAGTATAAGCTAGGCTAGCTTAGTGAGTTCCACTCCTAAAAATTAAATACTCAATTTAATATTGAAGCAAGCAAGTTGTATTAGACAATCATATGAAATGCACAAGCACGTAAGCATGCAATACATAAGACTTTCCGGGAGTCCTATATTGAATGGATTTACGTCTTTCATTTGGGGTTAGGTATTTTAGGCCCATATGACCGTAGATTTCAATTTTTTTCTTGTTTATATAGTGGTTGATTCAGGTGCCTACCCACTCATTTATTATGCAGTTGATTCAAGTATCTACTCCACTTCTATTTTAATTCAGGCGACCTCACGGCAACATTCGAGTTTTTAGGCCCACCCGTTGCCTAGCTATTATGCCTTTTTCCCACAAAGGCATAATAACAAATGTAATGTGACTCAACATATGTTATGCATGGACAATTTAGTTATAAGATCATGGCATATTATTTAAGTGAATTATAGGCGATCATAGAAATTTTAGACACTTCAATTCTATACTAAATCATACATATATTTATAACAATTCCCATTTTGATATTCTTATTATCGATTCAACTGATAAGATCATATTTTATACAACTTGTTGATGTTCAAAAGAGCTAGAATGGATACTTGTTTTGATTAAAATTCATGTTTTAGGTCTAATTTGGACAAAGAAATCAAAACAAGAAACTTTGGAGTGAAAAAATAGAAAAATTCAAAGATAAACTAGCTGTTCTTACTTTAAAGCCGCCGGCGTTCAGACGGCTTACATGATGCACTCACCAATGGCCATTGCTTACACTGCCAGCTTTGCAAGATATTGATTCAACCAATTATATGCCGCCTCAAAGCTGCCGGCGTAGAAGATGAAGAAGCTTGCGTACACGAAAGGCCGGCAGCTCGGAGGTGAAAAATCACTAGCGTAAAAGGAGTTACAACCTACGCTGGCTACTAAGTCGCTGGCGTTGAGGCAATGTAGATCACAGATCTAAAGCGACATGAAGACAACACATGCTTGGAGGAAATTGAAGAGACCAAATATGTTGGAGTGTCTAAGCCGGTATCAAAGCTACCGGCTTTGAGACAACTTTCGTTAATTGGCCCAACCGTTCATATCTTATCATATACGCTAGCTAGATTTATATCTAAGCCGCCGGCGTAGAAGCGGCCTACACTTGTAACCGAAGTTGAAAGCTGCCAGTGCACTGCCTGCGCAAAGAAGAAAATGGATATACTGTCACGCCCCGTAGGGTATCCTAAACGTAACAGCCCGCCACATACTAAGTAAGACTCTCGAGTTCCCTACCCGGGGCCTTCGGAAGTCTTAAGTAGATGTAAAGCGTTCCTTTACGACAATAGAATACTTCAACAAATGGAGTTAAACAGTTTAATGAGGCATGCATTAGCCATAGATAATAAATCAAAACGCATAATGTTAAAGTTTACAAAATCTAAGGGGCATTCCCCCGCAAAAGAATAACAGTCTATTACAGTCATCCAGAGTCCTTAGTTTCCAATGGAAGTCTATACAAAAAGGAATGAATTAAACTTCTATAGGAAACTCCTATCTCCGGTACCTGCGCTGTGGCTTGTCTTGGCCTAAGCCATATAAACTCATGCTGCAAAAGATAGAAACTATAGGGGCGTAAGCTAACTAGCTTAGTGAGTAATACTTCCATAACACAATTAAATACAATCATTCAAACAAGTGATTATTCAAGCAAGTGTATGCACCATACAAATGTGATCAACAAACATATGACCAACCGGAAATCATATGTGGATGGACTTGCGCCCTCCATCCCGGGTTAGCAGATTAACGAATCCTGCGGTACGACGCCGTTTAAGCTCACGGTCAACTGATTAAAAGCTCGTTTTATGGATCACGATTAACCTCACATTCGTTTTATGGATCACGATTAACCTCACATTCGTTTTATGGGTCACGAAAAACCAACCAATGCAAATGCTCCAACCCCATTGTGACATGAATGAACTCAATTTATAGTCGGAGTCGAATAGTCATTAATTCAATTCTTTTAAGTGACCAACAAGTATTCGCAGACATTCATCATAAGATTCTAGTAAAACAGTCAATATCTTAACACCCGGTTTCGATATACCTTAAGCTCCATTTCACATATCAACAATCAACAACATAAATAATTCCCACATACCCCATCATGCTTGTACAATTCCTTTTATCTTTGCCTACATCACTAGTGCCACTACATTACAATCACAAGCATTAATTGAGAGTGGAAGTAAACTCACTCGGCCATGGGACACCAAACTTCTTAATAATAATAATCGGGAGGTAGAGTGTCGTCCTGCTCGGAATCACCTACCAATCAAGAATAATCCTAATGAGATTCTCACCATGTAATTAAATCAAACTATACATCTAGACTAGTTGAATTCGGATTTCTCGCTATTTTTGGAAGTTCCGACTTAAAATGGCCATAACTTGGTCATTTTAACTCGGAATTTCGCAAACTTTATATCGATCTTCATCTACTTCGAAAGATCTATCTATTCAAGTATTAAATCCAAGTTTTGAAAATAATAGGGTCACGGAACAGTGGGATCAGTTCTGTCCCGCAATTGACCCAATCTCGAAAATTTGCTTTGTCTTTGATAAAAAGTATTCCTAGATGATGATTCATGCATGAATGATATGGGAATGAACTACTAATGTGTATGCCATGTAATGGACTCGACATGTGCATGGTCATGATGATTTTTGTAGTAATAAACTTTTAGGAACTCCTAAGTGTTGGGGAAAGTTTCATAAAGGCTAATTCTAAGAAGTTATTTTCCCACATTATACTCCTTAGGGTTTCTTTGGTTTTTAATCTTGTAATCTACTTATTATTTAACTAAAAATAGGTTCTCAAAGTCTATAATAGTCATGGCCTCCATTCATGCACAAAAATTCACATTTTTCATTTGGTAAACATGTTTTCAATTAAGCTATTTGTAAAAATCCGAATTTTCCAAATTTTCTTTTCTTACATTTTTCTTAAGGGAAATCTAGTCTAATGCATTAAAAATTGGAGCTTCAATGTATACATTATCTAAGGACCTCATTTAGCTTATAAAATATCCATTTTAGACTTAAATACTAAGTGTTTAATTAGGCATTACACAAAGTTACGAATTTGACTACACACTTAAAGTCAACATTTTTCATTCTAACTTCACCTCTTGTTTTCCTCATTATTATTATGCCTAAACTCATCTAAACTCATGAAAATAATTCCTTTAACATGTCTATTACACATACCCTCATTTTTCTTATGAATATGAGTTTAAAATTGATTTTGGAGGTCTTTAGGGTAGGGTTTCCATTTCATCCGAATTTTCAACTTTCCATATCTAACAAAGTCCTTCCTTTTTCAATGTTCTTGCCATCTATATGTGGAGATATACTATCTAACATCTCTATACATGAACAAGACTTCATTTTTATGATCAACAAAGCACATAAACAAAAATGAACCTATGATCATGCATGTACATAAAGTGGTGAATGTCTAAACCTTAGATCTACTACATATGATGTATATAACATGGATCTCATGGCATGAACAACAATATAAATACAAGATCACTACTTTATATGCATGAACATTATGAAATCTTAACAAAACACATCTAAACACTAGATCCATGTCTTATGATGGCTTGACATTCTTGTTCATGCATTTCCATGTCCCTAGCATGAGCATCATGGGGTTTTAATGAGGAAATACACAAGATATGGTCTTGCCATGATAAGAACTAGGATAAACAAGGCTTGAATCAACATACCAAAGGAGTCTTGAAGTGAAAAAGAGAAGGAACAAAGTTGGAAAATGAGAGGGAATGGGGAAGGGGGCTCACGGCATCCTTAGAGAGAAAAGAGGGAGAGTTTTGTTCTTTTAAAATTTTTGAAACAAGAGAAATGAAGAGAGAGAGAGAAAAAGATGTATATATATGAAGGCATTAGGGTTATTAATGAATAAAATTTGTAAAAACAAACAAATGGAAGGAAATAAAAGGGGGGGGGGGGGGGGGGGGGGGGGGGGGCGCCGGCCATTCCAAGGGATGTGTGTGTGTGTGTTTGAAATTTTTTGATATTTGTATTTTAGTAAATTAAATGTAATAAATGTGATAATTATTTAAGAGACAAATTTTCTTGGAAAAGAAAATTGAAATGAGTAGTTGTAAGGATGTAAGAATAGGGTATGGGTAGTGTGTAGTGTAGGTTGTACTTGTGAATAGTAGACAAGACATCTACTTTACGGTTGTTCTGAAAAACTCGAGAAAAGCTATAACTGTAATTTTTATAGCTCGGAAAATTATGAAATTGATATTTTTGGAATCCTTATAAAATTACGGTTCTAATGAATATTCCGGAATATTTTTCTGAATCCGTGGCCCGGGGCACGCTTTTCCGTAATTGGGCTCGGGAAGGCCCGGAATTGAAAAATTCCCGAATTTAAAACTTTCAAAGGTTTGAAATGTACTTTGGAACAACAATTCAAATTCATTTACTCCATAATATTTATTTTACTATGAAACCGAAGGAAAGCCGGATTTAGGGTTCCTAGGCTCCATTCACTAAACTCAATCTGATCGGATTAGGGTTTCGTTTCCAACTCCTGGGGTTTTCTAGCTACTGAGAATTTCCGGGGTTTACAACCTCCCCACCTTAAATAAAGTTTTGTCCTCAAAACGGAACTGACGTACCTTGTCCTTCAAATATCTCGGGGTACTTCTCCGGATTTCATCCTCCGCTTCCCAGGTTGCTTCTTCAAAGGCATGATTCCTCCATAATACTTTCACGTAGTGAATGTCTTTGTTTCGTAGCCTTTGAGTTTTCTTATCCAATATCTTTACTGGGTGTTCTTCATATGTCAGGTTTTCCTTCAACTGGATTGGCTCCAATTCCAGAATCCTCTCTGGGTCGGCCACATATCTCCTCAAACTGACACATGAAACACATTGTGAATCCCGGACAAATTAGGTGGTAGGGCTAGCCGATACGCCAGGTCTCCGACTCTTTCTAAGATCTCAAAAGGTCCAATGTATCTCGGGCTTAACTTCCCTTGGGTACGCATCCTCTTGATACTTTTAATCGGGTTTATCTTCAGGTACACATGACCCACTTTAAATTCAAGCTCCCGTCTTTTCAAGTCTGCCCAGCTCTTTTGTCGATCCTGGGCTTCCTTCATTTTCCGCTGAATCAACCTCACCTTATCCGCGGCTTCCTGTACCAATTCCGGCCCAATTGCTACCTTTTCCACCTCATCCCAAAACAAAGGGGACCTACAACGCCGTCCATACAAAGCTTCATACGGGGGCATCTGGATAGTGGAGTGATAGCTGTTATTATAGGCAAACTCGATAAGGTGTACATGACTATCCCAATTCCCTTTGAATTCCAGGGCACACGCCCTTAACATGTCTTCAAGAGTTTGGATCGTCCGCTCAGACTGTCCGTCGGTCTGGGGATGGTAAGCCGTACTGAAATGCAATTTAGTACCCAAGCTCTTCTGCAAGCTCGTCCAAAACTTGGACACAAATCTCGGGTCCCTATCAGAGATGATCCCTGCAGGTATGCCATGTAATCTCACGATCTCTCTGATATAAATCTTGGCTAACCTTTCCATTGAATAGGTCATATTTATGGGTAGGAAGTGCGCCGACTTAGTTAACCGATCCACTATTACCCATATTGCATCACAACCCGATGGAGTCTTGGGAAAGCCACAAACAAAATCCATGGATATTTGATCCCACTTCCATTCAGGAATGGGTAAGGGCTTTAGCAATCCGCCCGGCCTCTGGTGCTCTACCTTCACCTGTTGGCATACTGCGCACTTCATCACATAATCTGCCACATCTCGCTTCATCCCATTCCACCAATAGCAACTTTTCAAATCTGGTACATTTTGGTGCCTCCCGGATGCATGGTATACCCGGAGTTATGTGCCTCACTCATTATTTCCTTCTTCAACTCCTCATCCTCTGGTACGCACACCTTCCGTTCATCCGGATCACGTCTTCCTCATCCACGGCAAAGTCAAGGTACTTTCCCGCTTGGGTTTCCCTTTTTATCTTTTGTATCACTTCGTCATACCTTTGTGCTTCTTTGATTCTTTCCACGAGGGTTGGTTCCAGCACCAAGTTGATATCTCAAGCTCAGCACTTCGATCTATGAACTCGATCCTTAATTTCTCAAATTCCTTAATCAACTCCTTCTGGTTTGTAATCAAGCGGCTACCTCCCCGTGATTCTTCCGACTTAGGCGTCCGCGACTGCATTTACTCTCCCTGGCAGTAATTTATCCCCAGGTCATAATCTTTTATTAATTCCAGCCACCTCCTTTGCCGCATGTTCAACTCCTTCTGTGTGAATAGGTATTTAAGACTTTTATGATCTGTGTATATCTCACACCGTTGTCCATACAGATAATGTCGCCATAATTTCAAGGCAAAGACAACTGCAGCTAGTTCCAAATCATGCGTAGGGTAATTCTGCTCATGCGGTCTCAATTACCGAGAAGCATACGCAATGACCTTCCGTTCTTGCATCAAGACGCATCCAAGACCATTTCTCGAAGCATCACTATGTACCGTGTAAGACTTTTCTGGATTTGGTAAAATCAAAATCGGTGCCGAGGGTACCCCTCGGGGCGTGACATTTGTTCTTTTAAAATTTTTGAAACAAGAGAAATGAAGAGAGAGAGAGAAAAAGATGTATATATATGAAGGCATTAGGGTTATTAATGAATAAAACTTGTAAAAACAAAACAAATGGAAGGAAATAAAAAGAGGGGGGGGGGGGGGGGGGGGGGGGGGGGGGGGCACGGCCATTCCAAGGGATGTGTGTGTGTGTGTTTGAAATTTTTTGATATTTGTATTTTAGTAAATTAAATGTAATAAATGTGATAATTATTTAAGAGACAAATTTTCTTGGAAAAGAAAATTGAAATGATTAGTTGTAAGGATGTAAGAATAGGGTATGGGTAGTGTGTAGTGTAGGTTGTACTTGTGAATAGTAGACAAGACATCTACTTTACCGGTTGTTCCGAAAACACGGGAAAAGCTATAACTGTAATTTTTATAGCTCGGAAAATTATGAAATTGATATTTTTGGAATCCTTATAAAATTACGGTTCTAATGAATATTCCAGAATATTTTTCTAAATCCGTGTCCCGGGGTACGCTTTTCCGTAATTGGGCTCGGGAAGGCCCGGAATTGAAAAATTCCCGAATCTAAAACTTTCAAAGGTTTGGAATGTTCTTTGGAACAACAATTCACATTCATTTACTCCATAATATTTATTTTACTATGAAACCGAAGGAAAGCCGGATTTAGGGTTCCTAGGCTCCATTCACTAAACTCAATCTGTTCGGATTAGGGTTTCGTTTCCAACTCCTGGGGTTTTCTAGCTACAGAGAATTTCCGGGGTTTACATATACGCCATCTGTAAGCCGCCGGCGTAGGGTCTGAAACTACCAGCGTACAAAGTGAAACTGCAAATTCTCATTTAATGCCTTGCACGAAATTTTTCCTATAAATAGGGGTTCTCCCCCCTCCAACAGACATAAACGAGCAGAAGCAAAGTAGAATACCTCAGTATACAAAATAGTCTCAGCATTTTCATAGAGATTTGTGAGAGAATTTGAGCTTTCAAGGATTGTAATTGAAGATTGTGATACTTGAATTGGTGATATCTATTCTCTTTCTTATGCAATTCATTTATCTGAAATTTTTGTTCATAATGTTATCAATTACATATTCTTATTTGATTATTGAATCATCATCCATGAGTAGCTAAATCTTTCTTTGTGGGAAGTAATGAAATCCTAATTTTGCTAAAATGATTATTGAATTTATATCATAGGATTGTTAGAATTATGGAATATTTGTATTGAATCCTAATTATTTATTTTATTTCTGGTTGAAATTAAATTGATAAGAATTCTGATGATTTGGAAAAAGAATTAGGATTCATAGGAATTCATGAATTGAAATTAAACAACAATTGTAGAAACAATTAAGTTTAATATTAATTTAGAAATTGTTTCATGTACTTCATGCAATATTTTATTTTAATTTCTCACTAAGGAATTAGGAGAAGTTGATTTAGGATATAAGACAATTATAGAATTGGAAGATTTATAATTGTAAATTAGATTCCATTGATAATTTGTATAGCGAAAGCTAATAAATTATTTTATGATACACTAAAACTTGATAGTTTTAGGTTTTACAATTTCTTACAAATATCCATAATCCTAATTGTTCATATAATATAAATTCAGCATGATTAGTAAAGATTAGGATGGATTCTATTCCTTCCCACATTCATCTTATATCCTTCTCACAATCTCATTGCATTCATATCTCATTACATTCATAGTAGATATAATTTAGTTAGTTAATTAATACACTTTGATTGCCTAAATATTAGTATAAACTAATATCAATCTAGTAGTTAATTTAGTCTCTATGGGAATGATACTCTACTCATTCTATATTACTTGATCAAGACCCAGTACACTTGTTGGTAGTATCTGAAATTATATATATACACATTCCATTCAGATCAACTTTTTGGCACCATTGCCGGGGATCGAAATTAATATTAGATTACTTTTAGTTTTGCTAGTAGTTTAGGTGTTTTTCCAAAGAATTGATTCTTTATTTTATTCTTTACAGGTTATATGCAAAGAAGTAGAAGTGCTGATCTTCTACTGATAGATCCGGAAATTGAAAGAACTTTGCATCAACAGAGGAGAGAAAACCGCAGAAGACAAGAAGAAATGGCAGAAAACGATCCAAGAAACAATAAGGGAAACAATGATCACAACAACAATCAAATTCAAACTGCACCTATGAGAGCACTTTCGGATTATACTATACCAACTGTTCAAGGTCCTGCTGTAAGAAGACCTGCAGTTCAAGCCAATAATTTTGAGCTTAAACCGGCATTGATTCAGATGGTTGAATCACATCAATTTAGAGGATATCCAAATGAAACACCGGATGAGCACATTGCCAAATTCCTCTAATACTGCAATACTGTCAAGCTTAATGGCGTAACAGATGAGGCTATCAGAATGCAGCTTTTTCCTTTCTCTCTAAGGGATAAAGCATTGGCATGGTTCAATTCTCAACCACCTGAGTCAATTACTTCATGGGTAGACTTGACAACAAAGTTTTTAAAGAGATTTTTCCCTCCTGCTAAAACTGTTAGACTAAGGAATGAGATCACCAACTTCACAAAGTTTCATGGAGAATCATTATATGAAGCTTGGGAAAGATTTAAAGAAGTAGTTAGGAAATGCCCACATCATGGACTTCTGGATAATCTCTTAATTGAAAATTTCTATCTCAGTCTAGATGAGACTTTGAGATCATTAGTGGATGCTACATCCGGAGGATCACTCATGGGAAAAACATATGATGAAGCTAGTGCATTAATTGAAGAATTAGCATCAAGTGCTCACAATTGGAGCTGTGAAAGGACAAGATCAAAGGTGGAATCTGTTCAAGATAGTGAATACATGCAACAACTCACCGCTCAAGTTTCAGCTTTAACTACACAAGTGAGTAAACTTGTAGCATCTAGTTCTTTGAATTCTAATCAAGTTGCTACTTGTGAGTTATGCTTAGGACCACATCCAGTTTATGATTGTCCTCATGGCAATACACCATCATCAAGTGGAGAGCAACTTAACTATGTTGGAAATTTTGGAAGAGTTAATTAGGACCATATTCAAATGCTTATAATCCAGAATGGCGTAATCATCTAAATCTTTCTTAAAAGAATGATGCAAATCTTTTCAAGCACCCACCTGGATTTCAAAGACAAGGTCCCATAAGAAATACTCAGCCTCCACCTCCACCTCAGCAAAATCAAATTTCAACTGATAAATTGTTGAAGACTTTCATTCAAACTACTCAGACCACACTCAACAATCAGCATGCGATTATTCAAGATCTTCAAGGAAAGTTCCATCAGCTTACTCAGCAAATTGGTAATAGACCATCTAGTTCTCTATCGAGCAACACTAAAGAAAATCCAAACCGTGAATGCAATTGTTTTGAGAAGTGGCAAAGAAGTTGAGACCGCTGAGTCAAAAGTTCAAGAAAGAAAGGAGATTCCAGTCAAAGACAAAGGAAAACAAAAGATGGAGGAACCTGTGCAAAAATCACCTGAAGTACGATCTTATGTTCCACCCATTCCTTTTCCAGGAAGATTGAAGCAACAAAAATTAGATGAGCAATTCTCAAAGTTTATGGATGTTTTCAAGAAATTGCAAATCAATATTCCATTCTTAGAAGTAATTCAAGAAATGACTTCATATGAAAAATTTATCAAGGAATTACTTACTAAGAAGAGAAAGGTTGATGGCAAATGAACCAGTGATGCTTACAGGAGAATGCTCTATGATTTTGCAGAAAAGTCTACCTCACTTGCCTACCAAACAAAGAGATCAGGGGAGTTTTACTATTCCTTGCACTATAGGAAAATTTCATTTTGATAAAGTACTTATTGATTCCGGTGCAAGTATTAATCTTATGCCTCCATCTATTTTCAGGAAATTAGGACTTGAAGAATGCAAGGGGACTCATGTCACCTTACAACTTGTAGATAGAAGTGTCAAATACCCACATGGTATTGTTGAAAACGTTTTGGTAAAGGTTGACAAATTCATATTTCCTGTAGACTTTATAGTCTTGGAAATGGATGAAGATCGTGAAGTCCCAATGATTCTTGGCAGACCGTTCCTTGCAACCGGTAAAGCATTAATTGATGTGGCACAAGGTAAACTCACTTTAAGGGTAGAAAATGATCAAGTAACCTTTAATGTTTATGATGTAATGAAAAGATTTGATAAAGGTTCCTGTTATACTATTGATATTCTTGATGAGTTTATTTCTGAGTCTGTTGAAGAGAATGTAGGTGTAGAGACTGTGGAGTCTGTTTTAAGAAATCTTGACGATTGGGGTGATGAGGAGCAAGAAGAAGAAGTTGAGAAAGTGCACCAAATCAAAGGAAGATATTATAAGGAGCTAGGCACTAGTGAAAGCAAGCCAGTACCATCATTGATACAGCCACCAACTCTTGAGCTTAAACCCCTTCCTTTACATTTGCAATATGCTATTCTAGGAACTGGAGATACTTTGCCAATAATTGTTTCATCTTATTTGACAGGTGAACAAGAGCAGCAGCTGCTTGGAGTTCTAAGGAAGCATAAAGAAGCAATTGGTTGGACTATTACTGATATCAAGGGAATTAGCCCTATCATTTGTACTCACAAGATCTTGATGGAAGCTGAGTACAAAACGACAGTTCAACCACAGAGGAGACTTAACCCAACACTTAAGGAGGTAGTAAAAAAGGAAGTTCTGAAACTACTTGATGCAGGTATTATCTATTTAATCTCTGATAGTAAGTGGGTAAGTCCAGTTCAAGTTGTACCAAAGAAAGGTGGTATGACTGTAGTAAAAAATGAAGAAAATCACTTGATTCCTACTCGTACTGTAACTGGGTGGAGAGTTTGCATTGATTATAGAAAATTAAATGATGCCACAGAAAAGATCACTTTCCCATTCCTTTCATTGATCAGATGTTAGAAAAACTTGCAGGGCATGATTATTATTGCTTTTTAGATGGTTATTCTGGTTATAATAAAATTTCTCTATCTCTTGATGACCAAGAAAAAAACCACTTTTACTTGTCCCTATGGCACTTTTGCTTTTAGGAGGATGCCCTTTGGTCTTTGCAATGCACCTGCTACTTTTCAAAGGTGTGTGATGGCTATTTTTTCTGATATGCTTGAGAATTTTATTGAAATTTTTATGGATGATTTTTCTGTTTTTGGAAAGTCTTTTGAAGCTTATTTAGAAAACTTAGCTTGTGTTCTTCAAAGATGCAAAGACACAAATTTGATTTTAAGTTGGGAAAAATGTCATTTCATGGTAAAAGAAGGGATTGTGTTGGGTCATAAAGTTTCAGTAAGAGGAATTGAAGTTGATAAGGCCAAAATTGAGATCATAGAAAAATTGCCATCCACCACTGTTAAGGGAGTTAGAAGTTTTTTAGGACATGAAGGTTTTTATAGGAGATTTATTAAAGATTTCTCTAAAATTTCTAAACCCCTTTGCAATCTTCTTGAGAAAGATACAGTGTTTGATTTTGATGACAATTGTTTGCAGGCATTTAACTTATTAAAGGAGAAGCTCACATCTACCCCAGTGATTATTGCACCTGATTGAGAGCTGCCTTTTAACTTAAGTGTGATGCCAGTGATTTTGCTGTAGGAGCAGTATTGGGTCAGAGAAGAGGTAAGTTGTTTCATGTTATATACTATGCTAGTAGAACTTTGAATGAGGCTCAAAGAAACTATGCCACAATTGAGAAGGAGCTTCTTGCTTTATATTTGCTTGTGACAAGTTTAGGCCTTATCTGATAGGATCCAAAGTCATAGCATATACTGATCATGCTGCTTTGAAATACTTGTTTGCTAAAGCTGATGCAAAGCCAAGGTTAATTAGATGGATATTGTTGCTGCAAGAATTTTATCTTGAGATTAAGGATAAGAAGGGAACTGAGAATGTGATTGCTGATCATTTATCTAGACTGGAATCTGATAGTTTAGATATTCCTATCAATGAAAAGTCTCTGATGAACAATTGCATGCAATAGACATCCTAAATTTGCTTTGGTATGCTGATTATGTCAATTACTTGGTTAGCAAAATCATTCCATATGGTTTTTCATATCAACAAAGAAAAAGTTTTTGCATAACGTAAAAAGCTATTTTTGGGACGAACCATATTTGTTCAAAAAATGTGCTGACCAAGTAATTAGACGTTATGTGCCTGAATCTGAACAGCTTAATATTATTGAGCATTGTCATTCAAAAGAAGCTGGAGGTCATTTTGGTCTTCAAAGGACTATAGCTAAGGTCTTATCATCTGGATTTTATTGGCCTAATTTGTTTCGTGATTGCAGGAAATATTTATTGTCTTGTGCTCAATGTCAAAGAACTGGTCCTTTTCCCTCATCTTTTTCAAATAAATATATACTTGTGGCAGTTGATTATGTTTCAAAATGGGTGGAAGCTGTTGCTTTACAAACAAATGATGCCCGAGTAGTTTTGAAATTTTTGGAAAAGAATATTTGTACCAGATTTGGGGTGCCTAGAGCTATCATTAGTGATGAGGGATCACATTTTTGTAACAAGCAATTTGAAAAACTTTTGTCAAAATATGGTGTTACACACAAAATTGCTATCCCCTATCATCCACAAACAAGTGGACAAGTTGAGGTATCCAATAGAGAGATCAAAAGAATTTTAGAAAAAACTGTTAATGCATCTAGAAAAGATTGGTCTTTAAAATTAGATGATGCATTATGGGCTTATGGAACTACTTTTAAAACTCCTATTGGAATGTCCCAATTTATGATTGTTTTGGTAAATCATGTCATCTTCATGTAGAACTTGAGCACAAGGCATATTGGGCCATTAAATTCCTTAATTTTGATGAAAAAGCTGCAGGTAAGAAAAGATTGTTTCAATTGAATCAATTGGATGAATGGAGGAATGAAGCTTATGAGAATTCTTGTATCTACAAGGAACGAGCAAAGAAATGGCATGATAGAAACATTATCAAGCGGGAGTTTTTACCTGGTCAAAAAGTTTTACTTTACAACTTTCGTTTGAAGTTGTTTCCAGGAAAGTTGAGATCAAGATGGTCAGGACCGTTTGAGATTGCCAAAGTTTTTTCCTGTGGTGCAGTAGAATTGAAAACTGATGATAATCGGACTTTCAAGGCATTTGCTCAAACATTTTTATGAAAGGGAAAACCATGATAGTGCTTCCGCTATCATGAATCTGAAGGAACCATGAAAAGAATTGGAAAAGTCGAGCTAAGCGACTTTAAACTAAGCGCTTCTTGGGAGGCAACCCATGTTTAATTTTAGAGTAGTTTTATTTTTGTTTTTACTAACTTTATTTTTAGTGTGGACATGTTATGCAAGTATTCCAAAAAAAAAAAATTGAAAAAACTGAAAGCCGGCACAAGGCTGCCAGCCTTGAGCTAGCTTTGAAAAATCAGGGAAAGAATAACCAAAGCCGCCAGCGTTCAACCAGCGTAAAAGTTAAAAGAGAGGTAGGTGAGCGCCAGCTTATGTGCCAGTGTTTGGAACAACAATTACACCTGATTCTAACCCGCCGGTTGTCACACCCCGCCGTCGCCTGCGAGGGTGGGGTGTGACATAAAAAGGCAAAAAGGCCCCTTTTTATGTCACGCCCCGCCCCCGCAGGCGACGGCAACGTGATGCCAGGGCAGGACAGCGTATGTTCAAGATTTCTTGGGTTTTGAAAAATCCCGATCAAAACCGACACCTAGGATTAAAAGCGCCAGCTTTGAGTCGGCATAGACCTGTATGCCGACAGTAAATGAGTAAGCTACCAGCCATTTGCTCCCGGCATGCATTTATTTTGGTTACACTGGCAGGTAAGCCGCCGGCATACTTGACAGAAATGCCGGCGTACGTTCTGTAGAACTGCATTTAACAGGTACGTTTCTCTCTCCCTCTCGCATAATCTCTTAATATTCACTCTCTCTTACTCTCACTTGATGAATTCCATTGTCCATTTCTTCATCCATTGCTCGAAATCCATCTGCCCAAGTAAGTTTCTAAGCTTTTATTCTTAATTTTGCAGCTTTAATCTATGATATTGCCTTGTATTTATGTTTAATCTGTCGATTAGTTCATGGATTAGTAACATTGATGAATGCGCTATTGACTGCAGATCTTGATTGATTTAATTGCTTGGATGATTTTGATAATCTGTTGAAAGTGGATTTCGGTTTCATACATTTTTTCTTACAATTAGTGCTTAGTTGTTATGTGAACTATGAACAAACCGAAATTTAGGGTTCTTGAGATATTGAGGATTGTTTCAAATTCGAATTTGGGGCTTTATGGAATTGATGTTGTAGCTGCTGGATTTGTAATTTTCATACTAGTTAGTATCTCCAATTCAGGAATTATACTCAATTTTGCTTCAATTGAAGTTGGAATCTCGAATTTTTGAAAAATTTAATGAAAAATCTGGTTTAAAAATGTTTACGAGACTTTTGGTGAAATTTTTTTTGAAAATCATGTGAATTTGAAATTCCAACGTTCAATTCTAAGTTGGCTAATCTAAGCTGCCAGCTTTGAATTAGTTTTGCAAATATACACTTTCAAGTTAATTCCATGATAATAGCTTCAATGCCTATGATCTCCAATTTGTTTGAAATCATGATATGAAATGAATTAGGCATAAATTAAGATTGTAGTCATTAAGAATTTCATTGAAATTGTGCATTCCTTGTTCTAATTAAGTTCAATTTATTTGTAGGAATGGCTCCTAGATAAAAGAGACAAAAGACCACAGATGCCTCTACATCTGGTTCTCAGACCAGAAATCTGCTGTCCAGTCAGCAGTATGCTAAAGATAGGAAAAAGAGGCTAGTGAAGATGGACTTCCTGAACACCCAGTATTTGGACTGGAGCTTATTAGATGAGTTTGGGATTTCTGACAGGATCAGAGAGATGATCCAAGATCCAGCTTGGATCAGGTTATTTGATTTCAGGGAGCCAGCATACAAGAACTTGACTATTGAGTTCTTGTCCACTTTGAAGAATATCCCAGATAAAGCTGAGTTCACATTTCAGTTCCAGGCATTTGGAGAGATTAGGGAAGTTAAACTAAAACAGATGGGCCACTTACTAGGATTATATGATGAGGAAGAGGAGAATTTGAATCTGCTTAATAGTTAGCTTGAGGGAGATGATCACATGACTCAGGAGGCTTACTGGTTTTAGTTGGTTGCTTCTGATAGAGCAAATGAGCCTTTCGTCCCCTCCAAGTCATTGGCCACTTCATTTGGTGCTGTTGAGCACAAGCTACTCCATCATATCCTTGCACACCCTGAGTTGCAAGAAGACTAGTCACAACAAGGTGACTAGTTTTGACATGTTTTATTTGTTCAGCCTTATCAGAGGCTACAGGATTGATTTGGGGGTGGAGATAGCGAACTTCATATACAGGCAGGTAGATGATACTAGGACTCGAGTCCTGTGTTGTGGTGGCTACATCATCAAATTGCTGAAGGGGATAGGTATTTTTGAGCCTCCACAAGAAGATGAGATGTTTGAGAGTAGGAAAATCTCATCGGCACCATTCTGAGGCTGGGGACTGCTGAAAAACCCCAGAGGAGCTCACCCACCAATTCTAGAGGAGATTGAGTTCCAGGATATCTTTCCTGGAGATGCTCCATTTGAGATCCCATCTATATCTGCTCCTCCTCCTCCTAGAGGTACTTCTTCGACATACGATATGGACCAGCTGAGGCTGGATGTTCAGGAATTGAAGCACCAAAGTCAGGAGCTCAGAGATAGACAGGAAAAGGAAATGAAGAAAAATAAGAAATTTAGAAAGTCAATCTTTGAGGCGTTGAAGATAGCCATCTACTGCTTGAGCCCAGAAACAAGGGCTGGGATGACATATGAAACTTCCATTGAGTCTAGGCACAGCTCACATCACACAGATAGACTTAGTTTGGCACATACACACACAGCTAGCCAGGAGACACTCAAAGACATACTCCTGAGCATAGCAGCAGAACCAGTCCAGGGCTAGAGAGTTGGAGATCCTGCTAGCTTTCATTTGATCTTTATTGATTTTTATTTTTTATCTTGGCTGTATATATATTGAGCACCTAAGTTCCTGTGGGTAGACTCCTTTATTTATGCTTTTATTTTTGTTTTTGTTTTTCTTTTGTAGTAACTACAGGAAAGCAAGCAAAGCAAATTCTCTTGCAATGCAATTTTGATGACTATGAAACACATGAAGTCAGGGAAGTATCAAATTCTTTTTCTTATTCTTTCCTATGATTTAATTTGTTGCAAAATAGTGAGGATACTGTTTAGTTGAAGTGTGGGGGAAGGGATAAATTGAATGAAGTGCTGAATTAAAGTTGTGAATATGATCTGTTGTCTGCTGTTATTTATATTTGAAATCTCCATCTTGTATTTTTGGTTTGAAAGCAAATTATGGGGAAATTCTGCCAAATTTTTTCAAAAATCTCTTAAGAATTGGAGATGGTACAAAGTAAAGACTGAAAGCAATGAAATTAACTTGTAAAAGTATCTTACTCACCTACTGTTGTGATTGGTTTACTAAGTTAAAATTAAGTTGTAAAATCTTAAGAAACAAGTTTACTTTATTTTTAACTTTGGAATTGGAAATTTAAAAGCTAGTCGAGTCCTTTTGTGAAAAATAAACAGGTTTACTTCTAGGAAATTTTAGTTTGTATATATTCTTTGAATTATAACACTTAGTGAAAGAGGTAGAAGAAACTTTTAAACTTAGTGATCCTTTATAAAATAAGTCTTTGATATTGTTATTGCATTCAAAAAGAAAGAAACAAGCATAACCACTACTTTCTGACTTAGAAATTTTGAGTTATGAGTATCTGAACTTGAATGTTAAAGTGAGGAAGAGTTCTTAGGGGTATTTTGAAACTGGTCACTTAGGTGATGAGCCTGGGATGTGCCGACTCAATGAACTCACTATAACGAGAAGGGAATAAAGGCAAAAGTTCAATTCATGAGCTTTGAAAAGCAAAAAGATGGAGGCAAAAACCTCCCAAAAAGAAAATAAATGCTTGAAAAAGAAAAAGAAAAATGAATGCAAATATGCAGTAAAGGAGACTTATAATAAAGAGGAGAAATTCTAAGGAAAAAGTAGATACCACATGCTTTCATTTAGTGTTACTTAGAATATATATAAAAGCTAAAAGTCCAATGAAGTTTAAATGAGTATTTTTCCTTAGTGGATTGAGTATTTGCTTTTTGAATAGAATGTTCTTTTGTTAAAAGTTGAGATTAAAATTTTTGTTTGGATTAACTCCTCAATTTTAATTATAGTACTCTAATTACAAGAAATTGGTATGGTTAGAGCAATAGATACAAGAAAAACAAGTTAAAGAAATTGTGATTAAATTAGAAAAGTTGTACTATCTATAAGAGATTTCATTTTGTTCTTCATTTTGCTTGAGGACAAGCAAAAGTTCAAGTGTGGGGGAATTGATAAGATCATATTTTATACAACTTGTTGATGTTCAAAAGAGCTAGAATGGATACTTGTTTTGATTAAAATTCATGTTTCAGGTCTAATTTGGACAAAGAAATCAAAACAAGAAACTTTGGAGTGAAAAATGAAAAATTCAAAGATAAGCCTGTTGTTCTTACTTCAAAGCCGCCGGCGTTCGACGGCTTACATGATGCACTCACCAAAGGCCGTTGCTTACACTGCCAGCTTTGCAAGATATTGACTCAACCAATTATACGCCGCCTCAAAGCTACCGGCGTAGATGATGAAGAGGCCAGCGTACACGAAAGGTCGGCAGCTCAGAGTTGAAAAATCACCAGCGTAAAAGGAGTTACAACCTATGCCGGCTACTAAGCTGCCGGCGTTGAAGTAGTGTAGATCACAGATCTGCAGCGACATGAAGACAACACATGCTTGAAGGAAATTGAAGAGACCAAATATGTTGGAGTGTCTAAGCCGGTATCAAAGCCGCCGGCTTTGAGACAACTTTCGTTATAAATTGGCCCAACCATTCATTTCTTATCATATACACCGGCTAGATCTATATCTAAGCTGCCGGCGTAGAAGCGGCCTACACTTGTAAACGAAGTTGAAAGCTGCCAGTGCTGCTTGCGCAAAGAAGAAAATGGATATACGCCGTCTGTAAGCCACCGGCGTAGGGTTTGAAACTGCCGGCGTTACGAAGTGAAACTGCAAATTCTCATTTAATGCCTTGCACGAAATTTTTCCTATAAATAGGGGTTCTCCCCTCAACAAACATAAACAAGCAGAAGCAAAGTAGAATACCTCAGTATACAAAATAGTCTCAGCATTTTCATAGAGATTTATGAGAGAATTTGAGCTTTCAAGGATTGTAATTGAAGATTGTGATACTTGAATTGGTGATATCTATTCTTTTTCTTATGCAATTCATTTATATGAAATTTTTGTTCATAATGTTATCAATTACATATTCTTATTTGATTATTGAATCATCATCCATGAGTAGCTAAATATTTCTTTGTGGGAAGTGATGAAATCCTAATTTTGCTAAAATGATTGTTGAATTTATATTATAGGATTGTTAGAATTATGGAATATTTGTATCGAATCCTAATTATCTATTTTATTTCTAATTGAAATTAAATTGATAAGAATTTTGATGATTTGGAAAAAGAATTAGGATTCATAGTAATTCATGAGTTGAAATTAAACAATAATTGTAGAAACAATTAAGTTTAATATTAATTTAGAAATTGTTCCATGTACTTCATGCAATATTTTATTTTAATTTCTCACTAAGGAATTAGGAGAAGTTGATTTAGGATATTAGACAATTATAGAATTGGAAGATTTATAGTTGTAAATTAGATTCCATTGATAATTTGTATAGCGGAAGCTAATAAATTATTTTATGGCACACTAAAACTTGATAGTTTTAGGTTTTAACAATTTCTTACAAATATCCATTATCCTAATTGTTTATATAATATAAATTCAGCATGATTAGTAAAGATTAAGATGGATTCCGTTCCTTCCCACATTTCATCTTATATCCTTCTCACAATCTCATTGCATTCATATCTCATTACATTCATAGTAGATATAATTTAGTTAGTTAATTGATACATTTTGATTGCCTAAATATTAGTATAAACTAATATCAATCTAGTAGTTAATTTAGTCTTTGTGGGAACGATACTCTACTCATTCTATATTACTTGATCAAGTCCAATACACTTGCTGGTAGTATCTGAAATTATATATATACACATTCAATTAGATCATCAACCAAGCAAATTCACATGCACATTCCAATTTTATCTTATCCTAGTTCTAATGCCACTACCATTACAAGGAAAATCATAAGCATGTAGTTTAAGGAAAGTGAATTTCCTCGGCCATGGACACCGGTCTCTAATAATAGTACTCCGGAAATAAGATTTCCCTCCATTCAAAGTCCTAGAAGAAAATAAGACACAAATGAGTATTTCAAACCATAACTAATTCAAACCTATTAAATAAAAACTCTTTAAGTTCGTAATTTTCGTGTAAATGGAAATTCCAACTTTAAACGGCCATAACTTGGTCATTTTAACTCGGAATTTCACAATTAAGCTATCGATTTCTATCTACTTCAAAAGATCTATCTATTTATGATGTTATTCTTAAGTTTTGAAAACTTTTAGGTCTTGGAAAGCTCGGATCAGATCTAATCAGTAGCCAAAAATTGATTTCCGAAATTGTTTGTGAAATTTGCATTGTTCCTACTAAGTATATTATATGTGCATGCAATATCTACAAGTTATTATCATGAATGACATGAGATGAGATATCTACATGTATATCCTTAATGGTTTTTGGTTAAAAGAATTTTTGGAAAAACTTTATGTTGTAACAACTTCAAGAACACTTGGTTGAGAAAAACTAACTTTATCTCTTTAAAAATCATCCATATTTTTACTAAGATAAAGCCTTGATGACCTATATAACTAATACCTTCATTATCTTAATAAAATTATTTATTTAAGAGTTGGAAAATAGATGTTTAATTATGGGTTTTTCCTAGTGATGAATTTTACACAATTTTAGGAAATGAAAATATTGTTTGATCCATGTTTGGAAACCTTTCCTTTGTTTTAGATTTATGCTTTGGTAAAATCCGTTTACTCTTATCAAAATCAAATCATTATTACATTTATTCCTAGGGCTTCTATTTTTCTATTAAAATCCTATTTTGGCATTTGGAATTAGGTGTTTATAGGGGGTCATTTCTAGATCCGAATTTTTGAAACTTGTGTTTGAGATTATTTCTTGTATAATATTCATTCAATCTTTCTAAAATCAAGTCCTAATTAAACCTACTCCCTAAGGCTTCCATTCCTTTAATAAAACTCTTGTTTTAGGGTTGGAAAATAGGTGTTTACTGGGCATTTTATCTAGTTACGAATTTCAAGTTTTTATTCGGATTGAAACAAGTTCTAACTTATCTTTTATAACTTTTTCTTATTTTGGAAATTTCTTAGTAAAACTAAGCTCAACTTATAAAAATCATTCCTTTATGATACCCATCTCCTAAGCCCTTCATTTTAAATGTAAGATCTTCATTTTGGCGTTGGAAAATAGGTTTACTAAATAAGGTTATTTTTTCATCCGAATTTTCAAAAATCATTTTTGTTGAAACAAAGATAGATCTTGGACTTTCTAACATTTTTCTCACTATTATAATGCTACTACAAGTCTTTTAGTACATAAAAAAAGTTTTAATGGCATTTATGTACTCAAAACTCATTACCCAACAACTATTATCATGCCCATTGCAAATGAAATATAAGCATTATGTAGGTGAGAGTTAAGAGAATATATGCACAAAATATCCAAAGAGCAATATATAACAATAATATAGCAAAATACTAGTAAAGCTACTTAAATAACAAGATCCACACATTGTGATGGCAAGAATATCATGCTTTAGTGTTTACACATCCCTAGCATAAAGCTCATGGGATTTTTGGTGGAACCACACATGTATGATCTTGCCATAACATGTTTTATTGTGGTAGGGTTAAGATCTATTACCTATTTAGTATTTTATAACAAGATAAATTGAAGAAAAAGATGTGTGTGTGTGTATGAGGAGAGGGAGCTCACGGCACAAGAGAGAGAGAGGGAGAGAAAAAGACTTTCCAAAAGATTGATTTTGTGAGAAATGAGAGAAAGTGAAAAAGTGAAAGGTGAAAAAGATATTATATAGGAAAATAATTAGGATTTATGTATGATTATTTAATAAGAAAAATAAAACAAATTGTGGGCATGTGGAGGGGGGTTGTCATGCCCCGAAGGGTACCCTAAATGTGGCAGTCCGCTGTACATAATATCAAAGCCTAGGAATGACTGCCTAAGTCACGCGAAGGCCTCTATACTATGTACAAGGCATCTAACACATGGAGGAGACACATCGGAGTGATACATTTTATATTGATACAACTTAAGTAACAATGTAAACGAAAACAACTCATTATACTTCAAATACAATTCACTATACTTCAATTTTGATTCATCAAAAAATTTCATTACATAAAACTATTACAAGGCAATTCACAAAACCTAGCTAATATCTTCAAGCATTCTTATTCCTGCCGGAATCTCGAAGTCATTCTCAGCTCTAACCATCTCGATCCCCACTTAGCATTCTTGAGATAACCTGTTCATTCAAACATCTATTGGGGTATAAGCTACACTAGCTTAGTGAGAATTCCCTTAATTCCGCACCATAACAAGCAAGTTATAATTTATCCATATGCTATGCATGAACAAACACATAAGTAGACAATTATGTATGGGTATCCGGAACCCATACACAGAATGGATTTACATCTTCTGTATCTTGGGTTAGGGATGGTATTGAAAGTCTACATGACCGCTGCTAGTCCCCGATCCCTCGGCTCATAGCACTCGACTAGGCTAGGCTCACACATGGAATGCATCCCCGATGCGCCTTAGTTCCCTATGAATGAGCTCTGATACCGGGTCTCATTATCCAAATGAGTCCTCGGATCATACCGATCGACCTACGTAAGAGTAGCATGCTACCAAATGTAACATGTTCGATGTGATGCGATGCATGACCAGTTTAATTTTTTTGCTTAGGTCAAAATATTCATACATTCTTTAGAGCGACAAACCAATATCATACACATAACAGAAGTAATATGAATAGTGCAGTTATCCAATCGAATCATGGTTTCGATATGCTTTAGTATTCTTTGGCATGCATACATCAAAATCTCATCATCTATCTCATCCCCATTCATATCGGTTTTTATCTTGCTCCTATAATTCTAATGCAACTAGCTACAAGCACAAATAAGGTAACAAAATAAGAAGAAGACTCACTCGGCCATTGGATCACTGGTCTTTTAATAAAAGTAATCCGTGGTAGAGAATCGTTGATTTCGGGGTCACCTAAAAAGAAAGAAATACCCTAATAAGTATTTCATCACTTAACTAATCCAAACTATCTTATACAAACTATCAAATTGGTAATTCTCCTCCTAAGCGGGAATTCCAACTTAAAACGATATAACTTGGTCGTTTTAACTTGGAATTTAGCAAATTATATATCGATTTCTATCTACTTCAAAATATCTATCTAATTATAATATCATATTTAAGTTTTGAAAAATTTGAAGCTTCGAAAAGATCGGATAGATCAGAATAGTAGAAAATTCCAATTCTGAAAAATAGTTTTGTAAATGTTTGTAATGTTCTTACTATATAGATAAACTATACATGCAATGTTGATGATTTCCTATTATGAATGGAATTTATGAGCTTGATGTATGCATGCTTTTGACAATATTTTCTAAAAGGATATTTTAGAAACTTTTTATTGGTAAGACTCCATGAATATTTACTTTTAAGAAAACTAATTTCCTAACTTTGATCATTTCCATTTGTTTTGGATTTATTTCTTAAAAAAATATAATTATCCTTGTTAAAGATGTCTTCATTATATCTACTACATATGACCTTTATTTCTACATAAAAATTCACATTTTACACTTTGTAAACATATTTTCAAATAGGGGTTATCCCAAAATCCGAATTTCATAAAAATTATTCTTGAGTGGTATCTTTTGAGAAAAACTTGTTTAATACATTAAAATTTAAGGCTCTATTATACTTATCCTTAAGGAATTCATTTCTTAAATAAAATTTTCATTTTGAGTTTGGAAAATAGATGTTTTCATGACCTACTCCAAAATTATGAATTTCTTAAAATGACAACAACTCAAATTTTTCCTACTTTATTTCTACTCCTTGTTCTACATATTTTTCTTAGCAAATCTCATCTTAATTTATAAAAATCATTACTTGAGGATATCTATGACCGAAACTCTTCATTTTTCATATAAAACACAAGTTTTGAAGTTGATAAAAAAGTTTTTAAGACATGGTTTTGGAACCATCTGAATTTACAAAATTTGGATAAAACTCAAATTTCATATTTTGTAATCTCTTCCTATTTTTGAAAATCTCTATTATTAGATCTACCATTTACTTATCAAAAACATCTCCTATTGATACCTATTCCATAAGCCTTCTATTTTCTATACAAATCTTTCATTATGGTGTTGAAAAAAATGGGTATTCAAAATTGGTTTGGTTGAGATCCGAATTTACAAAATTTATTTTTGGACGTATCTTTTAATAAAATCTATCTAAACTTAGGAAAAAGCATCCTTTACATATCCTATCTTAAGAGCCTTCCATTTCTTGAATAAAAACTTCATTTTTTAGTTGAAAAACATGTTTTTAAACTAGGCATTGGCCTAAATCAGAAAATAGAATTTTGTTTTGAAAAATAATCTTTGAAAAATCACCTTTGATTCTTGTACAAGGAAGTCTTGATGATATACATCCACTAAACCTTCATTTTTCCAACTAAAACTTCCATTTTGAGACTTGGAACAGGGTTTTTAAATATGGGTTTTGCCAAATACGAATTTCACTATTTTTATTTAGGTTCAAATCTAAGATCTACATATAATATGAGCATAAATATAAAAGAAATACATGGTAGTAAACTATAAACTCATAGATCTAAACTTTACTCCTCCAAATCATTCATATATGATATCTATTCCTTAAGCCCTTCATTTTAAATGAAAAATACACATTTGGAAGTTGAAAAATAGATTTTCTAAATATGGTTCCCTTTTTATCCGAATTTTCAAACATGATTTTTGTTGAAACTAAAATAAATCTTAAGCTTTTAAAGCTTTTCTACTATCATCAAGCTATTACAAGTTAGTTAAGAAAATAAATCAAAAGTCTAATGCATTTATGAACCTAAAACAACTAGAACTAGTTTACTATACTAGTTATAAATGCATGAACACTAAGATAGTTATGTGAATGATGAATATATGCATAAATCATTAGCAATAACAAAATACTAACTCATTTAATAAGATCTAAAACATAAACAAAATTAAAGCTACAAAAAAAGTTAGATCTACAAAATATAACTACTTTTAGTAAGAAAATAATAATGATACAAGAAAATAATCATGGATAAGAGGAGTGTTTCACTTTGGCATTATCATCCTTAGATTTTAAGCTTATGGAAGGTCATTTGATGCATGAAACTGTCACTATACTTTACCTATATCATCTATGGAAGCTTAAGAAGAAGGTTTACTCAAAGGATATTCAAGAATGGAGTGTAGAAGCAAGATTTAGAGATGGGGACAACTTGTATTCCTTACAAACAAGGCTAAGAAAGTGATAAAGAAAGGAAAAAGAGAGTGTAAATGGTGTAGGGTTTCAAAGAAGGAAAGGGTGTAAATGGGAGGCATTAAATGGAGAGAAGGAGTGTATTAATTGAAAGAAAAAAAATAAAACAAGGGCAGCAAATGGGGAGGGGCTGCACGTGAATCCAAGAGAGAGAGAGAGAAGGTTTACTTAGTTTGTAACTTAAATTTTTGAAAGTGTAACTTATGTTACTTAATGTACTAACTAAAAGAGACTTTAATTCATTAAATAATTCATTAAAATAAAAGAAAAGAGGCTAATATTAGGAGTATGGTCAGCTGCCATTTGTGGGAAAATGGAGTGTAGAATGAGTGAAAGAAAACTTGATTAATGTGTAGAAGTGACAATTGAAGTATACTTAAAGTATGGGTTGAAAAAGTACTTTTTATTAAGAAAATATATAAAATAAAAGTAAGAAAAATATATTTAAATGAATGGAATAATTTTTATAAATAAAATCAAATAATTATTTGCATTATTTTAGTATTTCAACAAATATGTTACCGGTATGATCAAAAGACGCGAATATGAGCTATAAATGATATTTTTATAACTTGAAAAATTCTAAAAAAATTATTTTATGAAAATAAAAATATTTTTCAAATATTTTTTAATTATTTAATTAATTTATTTTATTTTTAATATTAGATCATAAATAAATAAAAACTGATCCCGTAAAAACCCGAAACTAACTAAATTTTAGAAAAACAAAATTTCATATGATATATAAAATATTTATCTAAAAATATAAGGCTTTATAAGAATAATAAAATTGTGTAATTAATAGAAGTGAATAGTACAAAAGACCAATTAATTATCGATAGTAATGAAATACGAATATAATCGCAAAATCAAATATTTTTAGTTATCGAAAAATTATAAAACTGATATTTTAGAAATCCTTATAAAAATATGAGTCTAACGGTATTAATGGTATATTTTTTATATCTCGAATCCTAAGACACACTTTTCAAAGTCTGTATCCGAACGGGTTTGAAATAGGTAAAAAATTTACCAATCTGATATTTTTAAGCGACCTTATATTACTACGAGTTATTCTACACACTTAAACTACACCTCGGCCTCTAGCATTAAGAGCGCGAGATTACCGACTTAAACTACTGTATTCCACTTAGGGTTTCTTGGTGATTTTCCGGTTTAGATCTTTGCCAATTTCGAAACTGATGTTTTATGTTTCTACAACATATTTAATTTGAGAAATTTATTTTAAATTTATTTTTGTAAGTATTTAATATCTCTCAACGTTTTCGGAATTCTTGAATTGAGTTTTATTTCCGAAGGTTTATTGTTATTTACTTTTTAATAATTTATTTTTGGGTTCTATATTACCCGATTTTACAATTCAGAGTTAAGTATGGAATTTGTCGTGCGTAGTGGTTTTGAATTTGAAGACCGTTGAGTTCTTATTTTATTTTCAAGGAATCTCATTTTCTCAAGATTAAGAAATTTCTAGATTCGTTCATGATTTAGGACTAGTCGAAGTTCGGTTTTAATTTGGAGTCATTTTTAGAGTTTAACTTCGATGTTTATTTTGGAATTATTTACTAGAATTTTCCGGGGCTTACAGGGGTAACACCGATTTTGGTGAAAAGAAAGAGAGGGAGATGTGTTGATTTAATTTGTGTAATAAAGTTCAAATTTAATAAGTAATTTAAATAGTAAAAGTTATATTGGAAAATACAATATAAGGAAAATGATGTAAGATTATAAGAATAGGTTGTAAGGATGTAAGAATAGGGTATGGGTGGTTGTACTTGATGAATAGTGTGATAGAAATAAAAAAGTTTATTGGACAATTAAATTACTGGTAGTAATGAAAATACGATAAAAAGGCTATAATTGAAATTTTTATAAATAAAAAAAAATTTATAATTATATTTTTGAATTCCTTATTAGATTCCGTTTCTAACGAGTCCTATTATTTTTCTATTTTCAAGTCCAAGGACTGGTTTTCGAGAACAGATCCCAATCGGGTTCGAAACGAATGAATTTAGCTGAAATTCGATCTATCTTTTTTGATATTTTATTTAGGGTTATATTCTAGAGCTAACTCATTTCTATTATTCCGGATTTTCGTTCTCGAGATTATCGGACTTAGGGTGTCCAAGTCGAACTAATCCTAGAGTATTCTTTTAGGGTTTGGTTTCCGGTTCCAATCTCCGAAAACGAATTTAGGTTGCTAAGAAAACAAGGGCTTACACTATGTCCATGCACTGCTTTTTATTTTAAGTACTCCTTTTGTTGATTTTTTAAGGGAGAGACTAAAAAAGGAAAAAATCGTAGGCAACATAAAACAATAGCAAAACATGAGTATATAGATTTCAATCATAGGGCACTAAAACCCTATTATTCTGGCAACACTTGGAGGTAAATTTCTGAATTTTGGATACAATTAAGCAATGCCCATTCATTAGGTTTATGGATTTGAAGACTTTGATGAATGAAAATTCTATTGAGGTGTTTTCAATCCTTGTTCTATTATGTTTATTGTTTGATTGTTATTGAGATGCCATACTTAATGTATTTGTGAATATGTATTGATGGATTGGAGGAAATGGATTATTTGACTTGTTTTGATGTTGATATTTTATTATTTAGGAATTTATTTATTGTTATTCATGATCTATTTAATTAGTTTTAGGCTCATATTGATGAGATAGATTACGGTTACAGATACTCGAGAGAGATTTAATAAGCCATATGAACACAACTTGGGTTTTTGAAAGAAATTTGTCATAAGGATATGCAGGTTTTAACAAAATTCATGAACTCACTTGCTTAATGCAGCTAAAATTATAATTTGGGTCACTTGGTGGTGCTCGATTTGTAATTTCAATTAAAGTAGTAATTTTGGTGTGAGTGAATTACTATTTTAATTGATAATTATAGATAAATTTTTTTGGTAGGATGATTTATACTATAATTGGAATTTTACTACTCTGGAAGTGGGCAATTTCCAGTGAGCATCGTTAAATCCTATGTAATCAATTTCAATATTAACTTAAGGCATCAATTCAGCTCAAATGAAAAATATAAGTACAATATTCCTAATTGATTTTAGCCTCTTTTAAATCCAAGACCCTCATTTGTATTGCTAGTGCATTCGGTTTGAAGTGTTTAAATTAGTTCATTAGTTTAGTTTTTAGTTAAATCACAATTCGATGGCTTAACTCAAAATCTAATTTTTGATAGCTTAGCTTAGCGAAGTACTTAAATACCTAGTACTTAGCCAATAGCTCCCTGCGGTTCAACCTGGTCTCACCAATTTTTTTATTACTACATACGCACCTGGTTTACTGGTCGGTTAATTTTGCACTAGAGTTTAAAAACAAAAAGAATAGTCAACAGTGAACATGGTTCAATTAGACCCACATTTGAATCTTGGACAAAAACTTTTTAGCAATCACATTTTTTCATGAAGAATCTGCACAAGCCCTGAAAATTTATTTATTCACAAAAGGAAAGGTTAGAGAAAAGAGTTAGAAATGAGTTGCCTCCCATTAAGTGCTTGTTTAGTGTCTTTAGCTCAACAAAATGTTTTTTAAAAGCTCACGAGTTTGTAGTAGGTGCAACTCCTCTATCTTTCCCAAATCTTGTGATGGTCACTTATATAATTTGAGCCTTTTCCCATTGGCGTTGAATGCTTCACCGTCAGAATTTTCAACTTCCACAACACCATGTGGAAAAACCTTATTCACTTTGAAGGGCCCTAACCATCTAGATTTTAATTTTCCTATGAAAAGTTTCAGTCGAGAATTGAACAATAACACTAGATCTCCTTCCTGAAATTCATGTGGGAGCTCGATGTGTACATCATGCCACTGCTTCATCTTTTCTTTATATAATCTATTATTTTCATAAGCTTCCAAGCATAATTCATCCAGCTCATTCAATTGAGAAAACCTTCATTTGCTAGCAGCTACAAGGTCTAAATTTTAAAACTTGATAGCCTAATGTGCTCTATGCTCTATCTCTACTGACAAATTTCCCATATATTAATCTGTACGAAGTTGTTTCCAATAGTGTTTTGAAAGCTATTCTATAAGCCTATAGTGCATTATCTAACGTCCTTGCCCAGTTTTTTCTACTGGGCGCAACTGTTTTTTCCACTTTATGCATTACAAAAGTGAGTTCCCCTATTACTAATTAGAGCATGTGGCCATCCGAATCTTGAAAACAATTTCTTTTTAGATTTATTCCTACTACCTGTGTTCCTTTAAACTTGTCACTTTGATACCAACTTAAACTTTCATGATCCCAAGGGTACCTTAAACATGGTAGTCTACCACATATAATATCAAGACTTAAGAATGACTACCTTAGTCATACGAAAGTCTCAGTATTACATGTAAGGAGTATAACATAGTAATAGGAGATGCTTTTGGGAAGTGTAGTCTAAGCAAATAATATTGAATATACAAGAATCTAGAAATAAAGATAATTCATTATAATAGCTAAGAGTCTATTGCATGAATCTTAGGGGCACTTCCCCTGCTAAAAAATCTCCAAGGACCTTATAAGGGTTAATAGTCTTTACAAATAACTTAAACTTCATTAAAAGATTTTAAAGGAATTCTAATCTAGACCTTCAAATAGATTTCCTCCAAAAGCTCTCAAAAGAAAACTTACGCGGATATGGTGAGACCTCGGTTATAAGAACAAATGTTCATGTGTATACAAATATCTATAGGGATGTAAGTTTTATGAGCTTAGTGAGAATAAACCCAATAATCATACTTGAAACTTAACAACAACCAAGTTATTAAACAAACAAGTGGAATGCAACAAACACGTAAGCATACAAGACATATGATTTCCGGGAATCATATGTTGAATGAATTTACTCCTTCATTTGGGGTTAGGTATTCAGGCTAATTACAACCAACATTTCTTTAAAAACCATTTTTATAGATTTTACCAGCTGCCATTCGCCATCAAAAGCATGTAGTTCTTATCAGCTCCTGCTCACCATTAATTTGTAGATTTTACCGGCCATTACTCATCACATACAGATGCTACTGGTTATGTCAACCACTACTATCATACGCTTGTCCCACCAATTGTATAATAGCAAATGTAACGTAACTCAATGAATGAAATGCATGTCTCAATTTAATTTAAAGTCTAGCCATTTGAATTACAATTTCTTATAAGTGATCATCCAATTTCAATCACTTCAACATGTTAATAGTACATATAACCCATTATAAGCAATTCTTGGCTCGATATACTTAAGGTTCTTTCATCAAAATTATATTTACATGCATTTTCAATTTTATCTTTACTTAAGTTTGGTGCAACTATGCCACAAGTACAATCATAAGTATGAAAATAAGGGGAGTAGACTTACTCGGCCATGGTTCGATGATACTTCCTTAATCGTAATAGTCTTCGGGGTAGTGTACGTCTTCCTCCTCGTTTCTAAACAAAGGAAATACTCAAAATGAGTAGTTTATGGATTTTTTAGTCCAAAATTTCTAAGTCTATTCTCTAGTTGTGGTAAAATTCATATATATGAAAATTCCAACTTAAAAATTGCCATAATTTGCCCATTTTAACTCAGAATTTCGTATTGTATATCGTTTTCTACCTACTCAAAAAAATCTATCCATTTCTAAGGTTATTTTTCTCATATAAAGTTGTTTAGGTTCCAAAATCATAAGGTATATATTCATCACGAAAATTGTAGTTTCCAAAACACAAATTTGCAAACTTTTCTTTATCCGAAAATACTTGTACAAAATGTAGATATGAGTATAGTTGGAAAAATCCTTTGAGAATATATATATATATATATATTGACTCATATCATATGCATGAATTTAGTAAAGTTGTCTTCACAATGCTTTTTGTAAAACAATGTGTTCTAGAAGTTGAAAAAGCAAAACTTTGGAATTTCCACTTTGGCTTGTTAAAAAATTCTTTGAATCATTTTAATTGAGTATCTCCTATTTGTCTAAAAATAATTTTTTTTATCTCTTTAAGATTTCTATAACATAATTTCTAGGGTTTGAAAATATAGCTCCAAGGTAATCTTTGATAGTAGTTAAGATTTATCAAAGTTTTCATATTCTTAGTTTTTCCTAAATTTTATTTTATTTTTAATAAATAGCAATGATTTCTTAAGTTGTTTAATAATTTTTATTCTTAAGAAAATTTATTTCTATAAAAGAATTTTCTTGATGATTTTACAAAGCTTGTCTAATTCTTAATACCTTAGAATATTAGTGAAATCTTCACAAGAAAATATAATGAAGCCTTTGTAAATCAAGAGTTTGAATCTCAAGTTTTTAAAGAAGACTTTTCCGTTTTATTATTTTGAAAAGAGTATGTGTGGTATATCTACTTTATGTATCATTTGTTGAAATTCTTATGTTCTATGGTTCCAAAAACTTGTAATGAGTTTATATAGATTTTGAAAAGATTTGTTAAGATAGACTCCTATGTTTTTTTTTTTTTAAATTCATTTCTTAAGTGACAAAATTTTATTTTGAAAGGAGTTCTCATCTTCCTTTATTTAAGAAAATCCCCTTTTTATCTTTGTTGAGACAATATCAATGTGCTCATGCATGAACATAAATATAGCCATGAGAAATAAAACAATATATCGTAATAAGATAATATATATATATATATATATATAAGAAGCAATAAGAGCATAACATTAATATCAAGTATCGAGAACCTTAGTTTCATTAAGGTAACCCGGTCAAGTATTGGGAGTCTTAGCTTCATCAAGGTAACCCAGGACTAAAAATAGTCTAGTCCCAAAGAAAAGAAAAGAAAAAGCAATAATAGTAAGAGCAAGTTAGAGAATGTTAGTGAGCATTAGGCTCTAAATATATAGATATACACATACTTAATAATATATATAGAGTTAAACTAGGAGCATAATAATAATAATAATAATATGATATCATGATAACAACAAGATAATAAATTCGGAATTCTTGGTATATGCAAGAACAAAATATGAATATGTTGTTGTTTCTACAACTCATGTAAGTTTCAAGAAATAACACCATGGTCATGCTAAGTTACATGACATGGGTAAATAAATAGTGGTAGAAGTTTACTTAAAAGTATTATTGTGGTAGGAAGAATATAATGAATGTTGGTTTATGTGGTTAATAATATGTGGTATAGTTTGTGTATAGGGGACGATTTTTGTGAGGAATTGGTGAAAGAGAGTTTTGGTAGTAAAGAGTTGTGTAGAGAGAATTTATGGAGTGAATTTGAGAGAATTTTGTTATGTAAAATGAATGTGTGAAAGAAGTAGAGAGACAATGGGTATTTATAGTTGAAGATGGAGAGAAATTAGATGTAATAAAATAAATTGCAAAAAAAAAAAAAAAATAGAGGTAGAGAGAGTGGGATAGCACCGGCCTTAAGGGAGGAAGAGAGAGAAATTGATTTTATTTGTTGTTTTATAATAAAATGTAATTAAGATGTGAAGTATGGTTGATGTGAAATTATATTAAAAATAAAAAAAAAGAAAAATAGGTATATAGGTAATAAGAATAGGTTGTAAGGTAAAGTAGAGATAGATGAATAGTAGGATAGGACAATAAATAGTAAACAAGACTAATAATGTACCGGTAGTAAAGAAAATACGCGTATAAATGCGATATCTGTTATTTTTAGCTATCAAAAAATTACGAGGTTGATATTTTTGAAATCCTAGTATTATTTCGAATCTAACGGTGTTATCAGAATATTTTTACTATTCCGAACCTCGAACACGCTTATTAAAAGCCAATCCCGTTCGGATCTAAAAGACAATAAAATTTAGCGAATCTGATATTTTTAAGTTTTCTTATATATTATAAACTATTATCCATAATTATTTCAATTCGTTATTTGGAGCTAAAGAACTCAGGATTGCTGGATCTAAACTCTAGGATTTGCTCTAGCCTTTTTTTTTTTACTTTAGGGTTTCCGATTAACCTTTAATTCTAAGATTAAGCATAATTTAACAAAATTTCGAGAGTTTACACTTAACTTTTGATGAACAATAGAGTGACTCCTCCACATGGGAGTTCTCTTGATAAGCACCAAAGCAAAAGTATCCTTGCTGCATACTCTGCCATGGATGGTAATGACTCCACTACTGCTATTGGCTCCAATATGCTTTAGAGGGAGTTGCCAAAAAGTTCTTATTAAAAATCTTTAGGGTGTGAAATGGTGGGTGGGTGTGTGTGTGTGTGTGTGGGGGGGGGGGGGGGGGGGGTGGGGGGGATGGGGTGGTGTTAGTGAAAGGAAAAGGACTCCATTCTTGAATGTTGTCTCCTATCATCTCTTGATTTGCTAAGATATCTTGTAGACTTCTTGCTTCAATCCTAGCTAAAATAAACAAAAAATAGAAAGAAAAAACGTAGATCACAATAAACAAGCAAGACTAAACTAAGCTAAAAGATTATATACAAAGACGACTGGAGTAATAGAATTATGCTTTCAGGTGCCCTTTTAAGCTTCATATTAATGAATCCAACAATGATCTCCACTAATGGCACCAGAAAACTTGGTCGGTTGTTTTGTTTGAAACACTGCTAGTCAGTTGGATCAAAAACCATTTTAAAAGACCATGAAGTTGAAGTTTTCAAAAATCTATAAAACTAATATGTTCCATTCAATTTTGGAAACAACTACCAACATTAGGGAAGCACACCTACCAAAGTAGTGTAGAAAATATTATATCGTATTCCAATGGATCATTGCCATTACCTTACTCATATTTAATCTATTATCTAGCTAAAGAAAATTCAAAAATCCATGATAAAACAAAAGTTATCCTAAGGTTAGTGCAAATTTACAAATGTTTTTAGGAAAAATTAAAGATAGATTTGTAAGAATGTAAGATGGAAGTCTATGGTTTGCTTCACTAATTCCTTATTATGTGATTTCTTGACGAACCTAAACAGAGAGTTGTATGCTGGTATATTTGCACTATCGGATTCACTAAAATAAGTTAAAGCTTCTTTCAAGGTTAGTAGCTCTAGGTCTAAACCAGACTACTGGAATCTCTTCACAAGTTATCAATGGTTTAGACCCGCATAAAGTTTAAGAATCCTTTGTTTTTAAAACCAACATAGTGAATTTCAAAACAATCGATAGAAAGTTTCACCATCCCTCTCTCAAGTCAATTGTGAGCAACTCAATTAGCAGCTATAGATCTAATCAAAAGAATGTTCTCTTAATCTATTCAGTTGTAATTAAACATTAATCTAAAAGATGTACCACACGTTTAGACCCACGAAAATAAGTTTAAGCTACTAATTACAAATACTCAGCCAATAATTACTTGAAACCACATAAATCAGGATTTAGGTTCACAAAGCCTAAGTTATAAGAGATTATTTCTCCATGGATGCAAACATTAAGCACGGATTGTGAGGAAATAAAATAAGATTAATGAAGAATATTTCAATTGAAGCTCAAAATCTTGTAAAAATACAAATAATGGGTTAAAATGATTTTACCTAGAAAACTCGAGATTTCTAAAGCAAGAAGAAAATAGTTCTTTCACCTCAGAATTCTCTCTTTATCCTACATTAGGAAATTTACAATTTGTTACAATACTCTTTGTTTCTTTTTTGATCACATGCCTATGCACGTTTATTTATAGGCTTAGGCACAAAAGTCATGACGATTTTAGTTGCTAACGTGGTAGACTGTTTATAACAAAAATCATCCTTTATTTCCACGTGTGCGACATAATTGCTGGCTCATAGGGTCAATTATCACATGTTAGGTTGAGCACTTAAATATTGCAAGAAATTCGAGAAGAGTATGAGGCTGATTGAATAGGTTGATGAGGTTTCTACTAGATCCTCTAAAGAAGAGCCAGGATGGCAAGTTGAGTACGTTTATCACAGGATTAGAGCCTAGGATTCAGCATCATGTGAACTTGATGGATTTTACCAATTATTCTACTATGGTCAACAAAGCAAAGATAGTTGAGCAAGCCTTGAATAAGATCTTTGAATCGGTTGTGTCTGTATGTGGTGTGCATATTTATTATATGCTTGAACGTCTATCTACGAACATACCTTTGGCAAGTGAAACTATCTTGAATAGGATTTGTAGAAATGTGAATGTGATATTGGGAGTAGATTGGTTAGTAAAGTACCATACTGTGATTAACTGTCATAACCTAGTAGTAGAGTTTAGTCTGCTGGATGGGGACCGGTTTGTACACAATCTTAAAGTACAAAGACCTCCTACTCTACCTACATATGAGTTACCATGAAGGTCAGCTTTAGCGATAGCAGCCACAATGGTAGAAAATGAACAAGGGACAAGCTTACATAGATATCAGTTATATGTGAATAGCCTCATGTTTTTCTAGAAGATCTATATGGATTACCACTAGAGAGAGAAATAGGGTTTTATTGATTTGGTATAAGGTACTTTGCCTATATCTAAAACACTATATCATATGGCTCCAATAGAACTTGTAGAATTAAAAGTTCGGTTAGAAGATCTGCTCAAGAAGAAGTTTATTAAACCTAGTGTGTCACCTTAGGGAGCTCCGATTTTGTTTGTAAAGAAGAAGGATGGTAGTATGAGGCTATGTATAGATTACAGAGAGTTGGACCAAGTAACAATCAAGAATAAGTACCTTCTGCCAAGAATAGATAATATGTTTGATCAACTGGCAAGAGCAAAGGTATTCTCAAAGATTGATCTCAGATCAAGAGATCACCAGCTGCAGGTTAGAGCAAAGGTCATACAGAAGATAGCCTTTAGGACAAGATACGAGCATCATGAGTTTGCGGTCATGCTATTTGGTCTTACAAATGCACCAACCATCTTTATGGACCTTATGAATAGAGTCTTTAGGGATTATCTGGATCTATTTGTAGTAATCTTTATAGATGATGTTTTGGTGTACTCTAAAACTAAGGAAGAACATGAACAACATCTGAGGTTAGTTGAACATACTGCAAGATGAGAAGTTGTATGCTAAGTTCACAAAATGTGAGTTTTAGTTAGAACAAATATCTTTCTTGGGACATATTATTGATGGAAATGGGATAGCAGTGGATCTTGAGAAAGTGAAGGTAGTGGTAGAATGTCCAACTTATAAAAATGTGTTAGAAATTAGAAGTTTTCTAGGAATGACAGAATATTACAGAAAATTTGTAGAGCATTTTCCCAAGATTGCAAGTCCTTTAACAAGATTGACATAAAAGGGGTAAAGTATGAGTAGGTTGAGAACTATGAGAACAGCTTCTAGCAGTTGAAGGAAAAAAAGTAGTATCTGCCCTAGTATTAGTGAAATACCCCAAACCTTCACATATATTAGAAATTAGGTTTAGATAGAATTGAATGAATTAAATGAATTATAGGATTTAATTAGACAAGTTGATATAATTTAATTAGCTATTAATTGAGATTTGAGTTTCAAATTCCCTAAACATGTCATCAAAGTGTTTAAAGAATTCCTAAATCATTGATTCATAGCCTAAACACTAATTCCTAAATCTCAGTAAAATTTGAGTTCATTTGCTTGAATAAAATATCAGTTCTTAAACCGAACTCAAATTAATATCTTTTATCTAAAATAAATTCTCAAATTAAGTTCTTATTACAAGTTCTTAATTTCTAACATATTGGTTTTGAAACAAACTTTTAAATACTTCTAGAACTATAGATATTGATCTGATAGTTCTAAAACCATATCCTATTTCTATTTTATATAAAGTTAGTTTTATCCTTCCCTTTTCTTTTATTGACTTTTGCTGCCTTTGCCTTTCCCCTTTCATTTCTTTACGTTTCCCTTTTCTTCTTCTTCTTCTTCTTCTTCTTCTTCTTCTTCTTCTTTCTTCTTTCTTCCTTTCTTTCTCCAAATCCAACACATAAATCTCAAACTCAATAAGAGGAAAGGAGGAATCAAGTAGAATTAGCTTCCCTAAGAAGAAGGAGAAGCAATTGCATGAGTAGACTCAAAAAAGCTAAGTTTTCGTTTTCTATTTCTCTTTGTTTTTACTTGTTATTTACATTTCTAATTGATGAATTGATGTTGAAATGGGTTGAGAGTGCTGTTTATATATGTATTTGTTGCTTTCATGGTTGATGGAAGTTGGGTTGTGAAGGAGGAAGAAGATGATGAATAGTAGTTATGGAAGTTGATGAAGTTTGAGATGTTTGATGTGGTGAATGTGAAGTTATGCATGTTTGAGGATGTTAGAATAGATGTAGGGTGTAGTATGATGGTTGTAAAGTGTTTTGGAGAAGGTTTGAAGTGTAAAAATTTTGTAAAATTAGTGTTTGAAACAAGGAATTTCGTAAATATGTCACTACACCTGTCAAAACACCCTGTTGCAAGGGTGTAGTGCTATCGGATCAAAAATTTCATTTCCCCTGAGTTGAAACGGCCTCCAAAACACCCTGTTGCCAAGGGTGTAGTGTCCAAAACACCCTGTTGCCAAGGGTGTAGTGCTCTCGGATCAAAAAAATTTCATTTCCCTGAGTCAAAACGGCCTTCAAAACACCCGTTGCCAAGGGTGTAGCGCTCGCGGATTTCTTCCCTGACGCGACACTGTTTTATAAATTGGTCATAACTTTTTCATACGACCTCCGATTAAGTGATTCAAGTTGCGTTGGAAAGCTTAAAAAGAGATCTACAATTTTTATGTTTTGAGTTTTTACAAATTCGGAATTTATCGATGCTTAAATTTTAGTTCTTTCCAGCCTTTGTATTTTTCAAACAAAGTCAAAAACTTGTTTTGTTTGTTAAATGTGTTTTTGCTTAGGAAATGGATCTTTTTGAGCTAAAATGAGATAGATACGTGATATTTGATGTGTAATGATGATTGAGGGATATAATTAAGCATGATTTAGATAGATTTATAAATTCAACAATAATTGAATTTCCATGAGTATTAAACCAAAAGTAGTTATGTTGTATATATGATTTCCATTGCTTTGATTTATGATG
>JAMXBD010004504.1:0-59046 GCA_024138025.1 Combretum micranthum
AACCTTTCATGATGCAATGACATGTTAGCTAGGCGCTTAACCGAAGTCATGATGCAATGACTTTACCATGATGCAATGGTACGCTATGATGCAATAGCGATTCTTTGGTTAAGTGGGTAGCCGATAGGGGGGGAATTGTATCTGTGTAACGTTTGCTTAAACTTAGGGGAAATACCATGATTTAGTTCAAGGTTATGGGAACTTGTGAACTAGGCTCATGTTATGGACTGAGTTTAAGTAGAGTCGGGCAACGGCTTTTAAACCCTAAATGAAGCTATTATCTTCATGAAATAGATATTGGAGATATAAGTATTCGGACTGCTTATATCAACCCCCTGAGCAGCTACTGTTACTCAGGATCCCTGGATTCCCGAAGTGTGACCGAGGTTTGAATACCCTCTTGTTGATTTGTGAATCAAAATGTAATAAAGAAACCACTTGTTCTATGATGCATTACATGAATTGGATGACTTGTTATGCATTGGTTATTGTGTACTGGGCCTCTGGCTCACTTTTGCTGCTTTGCAGGTAATGGAGATGAGTATTACAATGACTTGGGCTTTATGGGTCCGATTTCGAAAGATTTCTGGATGAGTGGGATGAATAGGATCCGGTGACCCGGACTTTTAGAAGACTTTTTGCTAAGGACCCTATGTATAGAAGGCTTGTTAGTGAAGCCAATTTCTTTTGTAATGACCTTAAGATCCTTTTGGGTCCTCATGTTTTGAGAGAACATGTAATTTGTTTTGTAGTGTCATGTATTGACACAAAGCAATGTTTATTTGATGTAAATATATGTGTAGATTGCTTATGTTAGCAATCTTGTTTTATTTAAAAAGTTCTTTACAAAGTATAGTGATTTGATCAACAATTTTCATAAACTGTTAGTTTTAGGACAACCTTACATATAATGTGCAAATGTTATATGTGGTTGGGGATTCGGTACTCTAAATCTCGGGATTTAGAGGAACGGGTCTTTACACTATTGACACTTATCAAATTCCCCCACACTTAATTGTTTGCTTGTCCTCAAGCAAACAAAATAAGGACAAAAGAATCTGTCATTAATTACACTCATAAGAAAATATCACATGAAGCATATCATTCTTTAATTCCATCAATACAAAGTGACTCATTAGTGCCTACTGCTGAAACCTACCATATTTGTGCTTGTACTTAACATACTACAATCAAATTTTTAAAACTAATCTAGGTAAGTCAAACTATTAATCTCATCGTTTAATAAACACTTCCAAAATTAGAGAAGAAATACAAATTCAAGTAAAGAAAAAGTGGCAGGTTCACATTTCACTACTTATTAGAAAGCATATAAACCGTTCAACTATCTGTCTAAGCACAACAACTTAAGTGAAAGTATGTGGCATCTATCATTCCCCTGTAATTTTTTTTCCTCTTTTGATAAATCTTTTTTTTTTTTAATATTAGCCTTCAGAGGGATGGGTTTTTGTCTGCTTCTTTACTTCTCTTGTGGTAGGTTTTAGCCCACTTCTTTTCATCTTTTTTTTTTATTTACAAAAATTTTATTTTTATTTTATTTTATGTGTGTGCAGATATATATATTTTAGAGATTATTTGAGAAGAATCACCAAGAGATAGATTTCACATGCCCCTTTCATAAAAGGTTAGCAAGGCTCTCAAAATAGTTGAAAAGCAAATAGACTACTAACAAGCTTAGAAATACAACCATTTAACTTTGAACTAGGGATTTTGACCTCTTTCACAACTCTAGATTTAATCATTAAACAACAAGTAAATTTGCCTCACATAGATTTTGTCCTAAAACTTTGACTAGGTATACCAAATACAAAAATAGGTGAGTAAGGTACACAAAGTCACTGTACATCATCTTTTTGAATGCTAGCTTCAACAAAATGAGTACAATTTCAAGATTCTAATATCACATTTTAGCTCATTTGCAAAGTATTAAATGGGGGAAACCTGATTAACAAGTGTATATATATATATATATATATCATGAAGCTCAAAACAAATCCCAAAATTCTTTTTCCTTCTAGTATATCCCTCCCCCACACTTAAGCAACAATTGTCCTCAATGTGTATCCAATCAAGCATAAGTAAGGAAAGGAACAGGAAAAGAATATAAGAAAAGGATACTGAGAACTCCCATAGATTATGAAAAGATATCCACATGAATGCTGTAACCAGGTTGAGAGAAGAGAATTTGTATAGTATTTATCAACAACAACTTTATTTGTAAATCCAACAAGGTGTAGAAACAAACCTGCAAAAACCAAACAAAGCAAACTATAAACAAGATTAGCCTATCCAAGTCAGACAGTTAAGCTCAAAGGATATACAAGATGGATGTGTGTGTTTAAAAATGAAAGAGAATAAAGGTACAGAAAAATTTGGCAGGTAAGTGTAGGAAAGAAAATGGGATTTATTCTTTTTTTTTTTTTTTAAGAAATGCTGACTTTGTTAGCTAGACTCAGGATTTTTTTAAATTTCTTCTTGGTTTTTTTTAAGGCTTGCAAATTCATCTCGCCTTACTATACGAGCGAGATCTGTGATGCTCTAAAAGATACCCTAAATATGATAGTCCACCGTAATTAATATTAAAACTTAAGTATAACAACCTTAGTCATCTCAAAAGCTTCTATACCAAATGTAAAGTGTACCTTCACAATCATAGAGGACCAACTTTGAAACAAGTTATTTAAAGAAGATATTTATATAGCAATTAAGAATGGAAATCATAACATGATATCTTAAATATGGAAATATAAAGGTCTTATAAGATATAAAAGGGGCATTCCCCTATCAAAAGATAAGTCTATCAAAGTCTATTCAAAATAAATACATTAGAGATTTACTTAGAAGTCTAAATCTACAACTAGTCTTTGACTTCATCCAAAAATTCCTTAGTCCGAAAAGGTAGTACCTGAGAGAAATATCCCCAGGGCGTCAACCATAGGTAGGGATGCTGTAAGTGATATCTATAAGGGGTAAGCTTCTTGCTTAGTGAGAGTTAATTCCACAAATAAAGTACTCAGAAAATTAATATTCAAACAAGTTATTTAAACAAGCATATGAGATGCAATCGAACACGTGAGCAAACAATATATACGATTTTCTGAGAATCATATGTTGAATAGATTTAGCCTTCCATTCGGGGTTAGGTATTCTAGGCAACAAGGCCATAGTTCGCAAATGAAGTTTTTGTAGTTTTTATACGAACCACTACTAGCCGCTAAATTATAGTTATTTCGAATGTCTACTCACCATTTTATTACCGGCGATCAATACCATAGAGTAGAATTTTAGGTTATACGGGCCTCACTACTATCCTTTGTCCCACCAAGAGTATAGTAATAAATGCAATGCAACTCACTACGTGTCATGCGTGAATCATTTTATTTAAGTAGTCATGGCATCATATTGGATATTTTTAAAAGTGCTCATAGAATTCACAGACAATCATTCCCATACTAAATCATACAATGATTAGTTAATAATTCCCGTTTCGATATACTAAACATAATTCCAATCACATAAGTAAGGCACATATACTATCATGTTTTTATCTTTTCCTAATTCTAGTGCTACTAAACTATAAGCAAAAACATAAGTATAGAATGTAAGAATTTAAACTCACTTAGCCATGGTAGCAGGAGTTTCTCGTCAAAATAGTCCTCGAGGAAAGGAAGCTCAGACTCCATGTCACCTAAACAAAAGAAATATCCAAAATGAGTATTTCTTCGAAGTTCTACTTAAACTTGTAATTCCATTTCACTAAGTTCGTAAAAAATTATGTAGAGTGAAATTCCAACTTCAAAGAACCATAACTTGCTCATTTTAACTCGGAATTTCACATATTATATATTATTTTCTACCTACTCAAAAAGATCTGTTCATTTCTAATATTATTTTCTTCATAAAATGTCATTTAGGTATCTAAAAGATGCGGTACATAATCAATATGAAAATCTTAGCCTTTAAAACATGATTTTTCTAACTTTGTATCAATAAAAAATCCCACAAAAATCATATATATTTGTATAGTTGAAAAATCATTTTAATACATATGCAACTCATATTATACACATGATTTGTCACACCCCAAGGGGAACCCTAAACGTAACACTCCACCACACTTAATATTAAAACTTAAGTATGACAACCTTAGTCATTTCCAGAAGCTTTGATATTAAGTGTAAGGCATGCTCTCGCAAATTTAAAGAACCATACATGAAATTATGAAGCTTAAGAAGATATAATAACAAATTAAGAAAAGAGGATTCATAATATTTATTTGTTCGAAACAATAGTCTTACAAATCATAGGGGCATTCCCCAGCCACAAATAACTATAATCTATTACAAGAATATTTCTATGAAGTCTATATCTTATCCAACACTAAGCTTCATCTAGAAATTCCTTAACCAAAAAGGAAAATACCTGACTATAGGGTCCACGTGGCCTCAACCACATATAGGTGAACTGCAAAAGATATCTATATAAGTATAAGCTAATAGGCTTAGTGAGATCTATTTCCATAAATAACTTCTTGTGTAATGAAATTCAAACAAGTTATTTAAGCAGCCAAATGAAATGCAACATACATGTGGGCAAACAAGGCATATAGTTTTCCAGGAACTATATGTTGAATGGATTTATGCCCTCCATTCGGGGTTTGGTGATACGTAATCTCAAAACAAGTAGTTTTAGTTAAAAAAAATTATGCTTTCGATCAATACCGCCAAGCATATTAAGTCTACTTGAATTGAGCCATGCTTCCAGACTTTGTGCTAAGCATTTAACTCCATGTTGCCAAGCAATCACTTTCGATCATAACCGCTAAATGTTGCTTTCGACCTGAGCTACCATCCTTCTCACCCAAGGATAATAACCCAATGCAATGTGACTCACTTTGTGGTATGCATGAATCAATTTATTTATGATATCATAGCATCATTATTATCAAATTTAAGGTAATCATAGAATTTCATACAAATCAAGTGCTATACTAAAACAAACATTTAATCAGTTCTGACCTCGATATTCTTAGGATCCTTTCAACCAATTTTTCGCATACATATCAATTTGACTTTTCTTAGTTCTAATGCGAGTAAATTACAAGCACAATCAAGTAAAGCATTTTAAAGAAATAAACTCACGATGCCATGTCAACACTTCTCTAAATGGATGAGTCGTTCACACAATCCACTAGTCGAAATAATCCTCGGGGTATGCGTATCCTTCCTTGGAATCAACTAGTCAAGGAAAATACTCAAAATGAATATTTCTTGATGACTTTTTTGAATTTTGACAAAACAATGTCATAAGAATGTCAAAGTTCGTATAAGAGGGAACTCCAATTTAAAATGGCTATAACTTGGTTATTTTAACGCGGAATTGCTCATATAATATATCGATTTCTACCTACTCAAAAGATCTATCCATTTCTAAAACTATTTTTATCAAACTAGGTCATTTAGGCTCCGAAACAGTGGTGATCAAATTCACCATGAATTTTCCTATCCCAAAAGAAATTTGCTTTAAACATTAAATCATTTAAAAAATTGCTTTGATAAATGCTTATTTATCTATATAGTTGAAAAAGATTCCTTTTTCATAGATACTTAGCTCATATTTTATCCATGCTCAAGTGTTTGTTGTCCAACCATGTTTCTTGAGTAAAACAATATTAATTAGGAGTTTAGAAAACTATAGTTTACAAGAAATCCATTTTGTAAATTCTTTAAAAAAACGAATATTTTGATTCCTTTGTTTTCAAAGAATTACTTTACGTTTGTCTTACTATTTTTCTAAATGACTTTTTTGATAAAAAAAAAATGAATTTCTTCTTTTCTAAATTCTCAACATTAGTACTACTTTTCCTATTTGTTATCTTTGACTATTTATTTGAAAAATCTTGTTTTGGAAACTCTTATTTTCGTTTTAAGAGATTTCCTTATATTATGAAAATTATTTTAGTATCAAAGTCATCTTCTTTTTAAGAAAACAAGTAATATAGAAAGGATTAAAAAGTTTTTTTTTTTTTTTCAAAACAAAAGTAGCTTTTAAAATGGTTGTGAATTCTTCTAAAGCTGGAAAAGAATTTTACTTTGGTTAAACCATAGATTTTATATTTCATGTAAAACTATTCTTAGGTGATAAAATCTCATTTTTATCAAATATAATTAGAGCTTTGAAAATTTGGACAATAATCTTAATGAGCATGATTATAATAACAAGCAAAAATAACATAAATAATAAATATAGTCAAGTATTAGGAGTCTTAGCTTCTTCAAGGCTCTCGGGACTAAGAAGTAGATTAGTCCTAAAAGCAAATAAAATAAAAGAAAGAAAAATTGTTTTGACTTGATGAGGACAAGTTTAAGACTAGAGACTTGTCTTAAAACAACAAGAAATAAATAAATTGCAATGGAAGAAGTAAATAAATTACTTTGCATGAAAAATAAATAAATTGCAAGTGGGTTTATATACTCTAAAGAATATATATGTAGATATATAATAATACTTAGTTAGATATAATAACAATAATAATATGAACAAATAAAGTAACAATATAAATAAATAGATTTTTCATGAACAAGAACAATACATGAACATAGTGTAGCTTCCATAACATTTAGTTTTTGGAAACTCACACCATGGTCATGTAAAGTTACATGACATTGGAAGAAGAAATTTGTAAAGAAAGTTTACCTACAGAAGGTTTTTGGAGTATTTTGTGTGAATGGGTTTTGTGTATGTGGAAGATGGTTTGAGAGCATTTTTTTGAGAGTTTTGAGAGAGTGTTAAGAGGAAAATTTTAGAGAGTTTTGGTAGTAAATGTGTAGGTAGTAATTATGTGAAAGAAGTGAAAGAGGAGGGGGTATTTATAGGAAATGAGGAGTGAATTTTTGTGTGATTTAAATAAAGAGAAAATGAAAAAAAATTGATGGAGAGGGAGAGAGTGTGCGCCGGCCATGAGAGAGGGGAGGAAGAGAGAATTATTTTGTATTTTTGTTGATTAAATTAAGTAATAAGTAAGGTAGATGTGAAATAAAGTTATAAGAAAGGTAAAAAGTAAAGGTGGGTATTAGAAAAAGTAGAGAGTAAAAGAATAGTAATGAATAGTATAATGCAAAGTAGATATGACTAATAAAGTACCGATAGTAAGAAAATACGCATATAATTGCGATATCTGTTATTTTTACTTACCGAAAATTATAAAACTGATATTTTTGAAAACCTTACATTTTTACGAGTCTAACGGTATATCCGGAATATTTTTACTATTTCGAGCCCCGAGACACGTTTTTCAAGAACTGTATCCATTCGGGTTCCAAACGATTTACGATATTACTAATGTGATCTCTTTAAGCTTCCTTATGTAATTACGAACTATTCTACATACTAATCTCTCACTTACTTTCTTGGGATTGCTTATTCGGGATTGCTGGATTTAAATCATTTCGTCTAACTAGGGTATGTTGACTTTAGGGTTTCCGATTGACTTTCCAGTTAGGGTTTAAGCTAAACCAATCCGAAAACTTTGGGGGTTTACATGATTCTAATGATGTTGTCTTAACCAATGATTTTTCATAAAACAATCTTGTCTTGGTAGTTGAGAAAGAAGTTTGACAAAATTATGTTAAGTTGTTAAGGAATAAAGCTAAGGATTTTTAAGTCATTAAATATGTGATATAATTTATTTTCCTAGATTCTTAAAAGATGATTTTTTTTCAAAACTTTAGTCTTTCTATGTTATTCTCAAATTTTATTCCTTAAGTATGCTTCACTTGGTGAGTTGATTCTTAACTTATTTTGGAAAACTTGTGTTGGTCTTTGTATTTACTAAAAAATATCAGTAAGGATTTTATAATCAAGTTTTTAAGAAAATTTATTATAGAAAAGTATTATCAATCTTAAGGTATTTTAATGGTAGTTTGAAAATAAAATAAAGAGTTCCTTAGTTATTTTTGTAAATGCTTTGTATGTCAACAATATTAGAATCTATGGTGATTTTTGTAAAAAATCCTTTGAAAGCATTTGGTTAAAATAGAATTCTAAATCTTAATGAAACTTTTTCCGAAGTGATAAAACTATACTTTTAAAGTGGGTTGAGCTTGTTTTCTTTTATTTTAAGAAAGAACTTTTCATTCCTTATTAAGACAACAATTATATGCTATAAGAAATATATATATATATATATATATATAAATACATAAATATAGATAATATAATATAGGAGTTAGGTTAAAACAATAATAATAACATGTAACATAATAACGATAATAAAATGAAATTTGTTCATAAACATGAACATGTGTTGCTTCTATAACATTTAAATGTTTAAGAAATATACACCATAGTCATATTAAGTTACATGATCTAGTAAAAAGATATAAGTAAGAAATTTACCTAAGATAGAAATATGGATGGTAGTTAAAGAGAGGTTTTAATGGTACGAGTGTAGAAGAAACATGGGTAGTATGGAAAGTGAAAAGAGATTTTTAGAGAGAGGATTTGTGGAGCGATTTTGAGAGAGTTTTGTTAATGTAAAAGATGTGTGAAAGAAATAAAAGGGAGATGTGATATTTATAGAGTTTTGTGGAAGGAAAATTGTGTGAAATAAATAAAATGAAAAAGAAAAAAAAATGTGTAAGAGAAGAGGGGGGGGGGGGGGGGGGGGGTGCCGGTTTTGGGAAGAGAGGAGAGAGAGTGGTTTTGATTTGATTTGATTTTTGTTAATTAAAAGTAATAAGTTGTAAGGTATGATGTGAATGAAGATGTATGAGAAAAATAAAAAGTAGGAAATAGGTATGGTCGAGTGTAAGAATAAGTGTAGAAAAAGTAAAGATAGATAAATAATATATAGAATAGTACTATGAATAGTAGATAAGACAAAATACCAGTACTGAAAAAAATATGTGTAATTAAGCTATATATGATATTTTTAGATACCGAAAAATTATAAAACTGATATTTTTGAAATCCTTATATTTTTTCGAATCTAATGATATCATCGGAATATTTTTACTGTCAGGTGTATCGAGGCATGGTTTTGAAAAATGATCTCATTCGGATACGAAACACACTAAAAATTAACGAATCTGATATTTTTAAGCTTCCTTATATTATTACGAACTATTTTTCATAATTATTTCAATTCCATTGTTTAGGGGTTAAGAGCACGGGATTTCTAAATCTAAATCTATAAGGTTTTGTTAAAGATTTGTTGACTTTAGGGTTTCTGGTTGACTTCCAGTTTAGGGTTTAAGCATAAACCGGAGAATAAAATCTAAGGGCTTACAGCCATGTTTAGGGTATCCCTCAGGGCGTGACAATTCCCAAGGGTTTAAGGATCTATTTATAGACCTTTAGGGACAAAGAATAGATTAGGAAACTAGGGAAACACTGCAAAAGGCTAGAACAAAGCTGGCATCTTAAGGGTAGCTGAAAATCAAAGATGGAAAAACGCATGTTGTAAGCTGTTCTACGCCGACAGCCTTCTAGACCAACGTCGGTAACGTTCCCACTCTAGGTCTGCGGCTTAGAGATAGCTTATCTCCTCCTCTTTCGGTACTTTGAGAACACTTTCCTCGTGCCTAAATCTGTCTGTTAAATGATAAAAATACCCTCTTAAACAACATTATATTACAAGTTTACCCTTCGTTATAAATTAATTATTCATATATTACATTTAGCATAAGGAAAAATCCTTAAGTTATAAATCTCATTTGAACCTTCACAAAAGATTATAAAGCTCTCAAAATGACTAAATTGGAGATCATACTGATCAATTAAACCTAAAAATCAATTGAGTAACCCTTACTAAGGACCTTAAGTTAATCCAATTCTAAATTAACAAGTTAAACAACTAGTAAAACTAGTTTACATGGATTTCACATAGTAATTTTAACATAATAAAAATAACCCAAATGAAAGAGAATGATGTTCAACACTAAGTTCACTTGAGTTACATGGTGATTTTATCTTAGAAAAATTCAAAAAAATATTTCTCAATTTTTGTATCAGTTCCTTATTTTCCTATGAGTGAGAAACTTAGACTGTCACGCCCTGAAGGGTACCCTAAACGTGGCAGTCCGCTGTACACAATATTAAAGCCTAAGAATGACCACCTCAGTCATGCGAAGGCTTCCATACTATGTACAAGGCGTCTAACACATAGAGGAGACACATCGGAATGATACATTTCATGTCGATATAACTTGAGTAACAATGTAAAGAAAATTTAATTCACTATTCTTCAAAATACAACTCATTAAACTTCAATTACAAATCATCAAAAGATTCTATTACATAGAACTATTACAAGGCAAATAATAAAACCTAGCTAATAACTTCAAACATCCTTATGTCTTGCCGGAATCCTAAAGTCATTCTCGACTTCAACCATCTCAGCCCCCACTTAGCATTCTTGAGACAACCTGTTCATTTAAACAACTATTGGGGTATAAGCTACACTAGCTTAGTGAGTGAAAACTTCCAGGATTACATTTATAACACGTCATACAATCAAGTGATTAGTCAGACAAGTGATATGCATCAAACTTGTGAATTCAACAAACATATGATCTGCCGGAAATCATATGTGGATGGACTTGCGCCCTCCATCCCGGGTTAGCAGATTAACGAATCATGCGGTACGACCAAGACCGTTTCAGCTTACAGACAACTATAAACTATAAAATCGTTTAAGGTACAACGATAAACCGACAAATGCAAATGCTCCATCCCCATCGTGTATGAATGAGTTCAATTTCATCTTCAATTCCGAATAATCAATTATACCAATTCTTTTAAGTGATCAGTCAATAATCGCAGACAATCAATTCTAATTCATCTATACAAGCAATAGTTAATCACTCGGCTTCGATATTCTTACATTCCATTTCTCATATCAACAACAAGCATACATCTTTCCCATTCGTCCCCATCATGCATATCCATTTTATCTTTACCAAATACTAGTGCAACTATTATTACAATCACATACAATAAATGAAATCGGAAGTAATACTCACTCGGCCATTGGATCACCGTCTCTTAGTACAAGTAATCCGGTGGTAGGGAATCGTCGATATCGGGGTCACCTAAAAAGGAAGAAATACCCTAATAAGTATTTCATCACTTAACTAGTCCAAGCTATCTCATACAAACTATCAATTCGTAATTCTCGTCCTAAGCGGGAATTCCAACTTAAAACGGCCATAACTTGGTCATTTTAACTCGGAATCTCGCAAATTATATATCGATTTCTATCTACTTCGAAAGATCTATCTATTTCTAATATTATTTTTAAGTTTTGAAAACATTTAGGTCTCGGAACAGAGGGATCAGATCTGATCAGTAACGGTTTCCGATTCCGAAAAATAGTTTTGTAAATGTTTGTAATGTTTCTACTATATAGATTAGCTATACATGCAATATGAATGATTTCCTAACATGAATGACATGAGATGAGTTTAATGTATGCATGATCTTGATGATTTTTGCTAAAAGGAAATTTTATAACTTTTATCTTGCAAGACCATAATAACAACTACTTATGAAAAATCTAGTTTTCTAACTTTGATCATTTCCATTTGTTTTGGATTTATTACTTAAGAAAATATAATTATTTTTGTTAAAATTGAGTCTTCATTATATCTATTACTTATGACTTTCATTTCTACATAAAAATTTCCATTTTGCACTTGTAAACATGTTTTCAAGTGGGGTTGATTCCAAAATCCGAATTTTACAAAAATTAGTTTTTGAGTGATTCCTTTAAGTAAAAATCATTTGATACTTAGAAATTTAAGGCTCAACCATATATAACTACTAAGGGCTTCATTCTTACACAAAAATTTGCATTTTACACTTTGCAAATATGTTTTCCAATATGATTTACTCAAAAATCCGAATTTTAGAAAATCCACTTTTTGCATGATTCCTTTGGGAAAAACTTGTTTAATGCATTAAAATTTAAGGCTTCACTATATCAATTACTTAAGGACTTCATTTAACACATAAAACATTCATTTTGAGCTTGAATACTAGGTGTTCTTATGGCCTTCATTCAAAATTACGAATTTCACAAATTGACTACTAACTTAAAATTTTCCATCTTGCTTCTACTTCTTGTTTTACACTTTAATCTCATCAAAACTCCTTTCAACTTATAAAAATCACTACTTAATGATACCTATTACCTATATACTTCATTTTTCACATAAAACATGAGTTTTGGAGTTGATACATGGGTTCTAAAAATTGGTCTTGGTTGGAATCCGAATTTACAAAATTCATTTTTTGTTATATCTTTTGATAAAATCTATCTAAGCTCATGAAAATCCATTCCTTACATATCCTATCCTAAGAGCCTTTCATTTCTTAAACAAAAACTTCATTTTTGAGTTGGAAAACATGTTTTTAAAATATGCCTTGGCCAAAATCCGAAAATAAGATTTTTATTTTGAAAATAACTTTGAAAATCACATTAGATTCTTGTAAAAAGAAGTCTTGATGATATACATATATTAAGCCTTCATTTTCTTGAGAAAAATTTACACTTTGACACTTGGAAAGTGGTTTTTAAATATGGGTCTTGCCAAAATACGAATTTCATTATTTTTGTCTAAGTTCAAATCTAAGATCTACACATAATATGAACATAAATCTAAAAGAAACCCATGGTAATGATCTATAAACTCATAGATCTAAACTTTACTTATCAAAATCATTCATTTATGTTGTCTATACCCTAAGCCCTTCATTTTAAATGAAAAATACACATTTTGAAGTTGAAAAACCACTTTTCTAAATATGGTTCCATTTTCATCCGAATTTTCAAAAGTTGTTTTTGTTGAAAATAAAATAGATCTTGAGTTTCCTACAACTTTCCTACCATCATCATGCTATTACAAGTTATTCATGAACATAAAACATAAGTCTAATGCATGTATGAACCTAAAACAACTAGATCTAGTCTTCTAAACTAGTTTTGAAAGCATGAACACATGGGAATGAGAAATATATGCATAAATCATAAGTAATAACAAGAATAATAACTTAAATAGCAAGATCTATGGCATAAACAAAAATCAAAGCTATAAAAAGTTAGATCTACCATATATATCAACTTTAAACAAGAAAATAATTATAATACAAGATAATAAAAGTGGAGAAGAGAAAGATTTCATTTTTGGCATCATCATCCTAAGTTTTTAAGCTTATGGAAGTTCATTTGATGCATGAAACCTTTGGGATGAAGATTTGCTTAGAAAATCTTTAAAAATGAAGTGTGGAAGCCATTTTTAGAAGTGGGGGCAGCTTGTTTTTCATGGAAGAACAAGAGGAAAAGAAGAAAGAAAGAGTGGAAAAAGAGAGAGAAAAGATAAGGAATGAAAAGGTAAAAGGTGTAAATGAAGGGGAGAGAGAAAGGAGTGCATTAATGTGTGTTAATTAATTGAAAGAGGAGAAAAAAAAATAAAACAATGGCAGAAAAATTGGGGGGCTTCACGTGAATTTGAGTGAGGGAGAGGAGAGGTTACATTGCCTTGTAACTTGAAATTTGAAAATGTAACTTGCATCATTTAATGTGCTAACTAAAAGAGGCTTTAAATCATTAAATAAATAATTAAAATAAAAGAAAAGAGGCTATTATTAGGGGTGTGGTCAGCAGCCATTGTGGGGAAATGGAGTGTGAAATGAGTGAAAGAAAACTTGATTAATGTGTAGAAGTGACAAATGAAGTGTACTTAAAGTATGGGTTGAAAAAGTACTTTTTATTGGGAAAATATATAAAATAAAATTAAGAAAAATATTTTTAAAGGAGTAGCAGAATTTTCATAAATAAAATTAAATAATTAATTGAATTATTTTAGTATTTCAACAAATATGTTACCGGTATGATCGAAATACGCGAATATGGGCTATAAATGATATTTTTATAACCCGAAAAATTCTAAAAAATTATTTTATGAAAATATAAATATTTTTAAATTATTAAATTAATTTATTTTATTTTTAGTATCGGGTCTTAAACAGAATCTGATCCCGTAAAAGCCCGAACTAACTAAATTTTAGAAAAACAAAATTTTCTATAATATATAAAATATTTATCTAAAAATATAAGAATTTATAAGAATAATAAAATTGTGTAATGAAATAAAAATGAATAGTGCAAAAGACTAATCAATTACCGGTAGTAATGAAATACGATAAAAAGGTTATAACTGTAACTTTTATAAAAAAATTATATAACTGATATATTTAGAAATCTTATGAAATTACGAGTCTAACGGTACTATTGGTATATTTTTGATATCTCGAGCCCGGACACGCTTTTCGAAGTCTGTATCCGAACGGGTTCGAAATAGGTCAAAAATTTACCAATCTGATATTTTTAAACAAACTTATATTACTATGAGCTATTCTATATATTTAAACTACATCTCGGCCTCTAGGGTTAGGGGCACTAGATTGCCGGACTTACACTATTGTATTCCGGTTAGGGTTTCCGGGTGATTTTCCGTTTAGACCTTGCCAATTTGGAAACTGATATTTTATGCTTATACAACATATTTAATTTGAGAAATTTATTTTACATTTCATTTTTGTAAGTATTTATATCTTTTATGTTTTCGGAATTTTGAATTGGGTTTCATTTTCGAAAGTTAATAGTTATTTACTTTTTATAATTTGTTTTTGGGCTTATAATACCCGATTTTATAAGTCGAGTTAAATATGGAATTTTTCGTACGTGGTTTTGAATTTGAAAACCACTGAGTTCTTATTTTATTTTAAGGATTTTCATTTTCTCATGATTAAGAAATTTTTGGATTCATTCGTGATTTAGGACTTGTCGAAATTCGGTTTTAATTTGGAGTGATTTTTAGGGTTATATTCGAAGTTCATCTTGGAATTATTTACTGAAATTTTCCGGGGCTTACATAGACATTTTCGAACAAAATTTACTCTATTCGAATTCGGACTTTACTTCTAAGTTCATCTTTCTTAACCCTTCCCCTGCACTTAAACTTGACATTGTCCTCAATGTAAAAAACAATAAGAATCAAGTGGAGAAAAACAACATGTAGTAGATCAAAGCAAGACTAAACAAATTGAAGGGTTAAGATCTTCCCTGATATAGAATCGCGGGTGTAAGTGTGTTAAGAGATGTGGCTAAAATTCTCAGGTGGGTTTAACACTTGCAATTTGTCAAAATGAGCACAACTTTAACCAGTTGTGATCCATGGGTGTGACTGAGATTGCCCTAGTTTTCCTATAGTTTAATCTCAAGAACAAAGTTTATTTGCATTCTAAAGCCTTTCTTCGGACAAAAATTAACAAAAAACGAAGTTAATAAGAAAAAGAAACAAGAAAGATATTGGTTATCTCCCACAAAACACTTGTTTGACGTCACTAGCTTGACTTATTAAAATTGATCAACTCATCATCTACTAGGATCCCAAACAAACATATCCCAAATCCATGTTTCTACAATCAATAAAGGGAATTTCTTTCTCATCCTTCTCTATCTCTTTTAAGCTCAATTCCCCTTGACATAAATGATTCCTAAAAGGAGAGTACTAATAAATTAGCTCCTTCTCAAACTCAACAACATATCCCATAGGATTATGGCACAACTCCTGAAGTTCAAATACTTAGGTATTTTAATAAATGAAGAGAACTTGATATTCTTAATATCCATTTCGTACTTAACCTCTCCAACCTTCATTTCTTTTGTGGTAACTTGAATTTCTTCATTAATTAACTCAACCAAACTCTCCTTCATTATTTTATCTCACTCAACAAATTGTTCATTCAATGATTGACAAAAACTTTTTACTTCGCAATCCAATTCGTTAGGATCCTCCATCATTCATTCACAATCAATTCTTTCACTATCAGACACCTTCTCTTCTCGATTATCTAGTTCATGTGACGATGATGGATTCAAAATATAGAATTTTTTTATTCATGAGTTAAGGTATCTAAGTTTTCATCAGTGTGTTCTTCATTGTTAAACAATGGAGGTAATTGAATACATGGAGAGCAACATAGAAACATGGATTAGCACATAAACAGTACCATTCTGGTTGACAATAGTTTCAACACATAACATTCACTAAGTTTTTGAGTTCATTCATTTGAGGGTTAATAGTACATTCCAATAATGATCTTTTTGAATCCACCAGTCGAAATCCATGAGATTGGAATGCCTACTGCAAGCATAACACAATGAGAAAATCCACCACAAATTCAAGCAAAAAAATAATAAATAAATACAGAAAAGAAAAGAAATGACTAGATTAATAGTATTAACTTTCAAAATATCGCCATCTTCTCTGGCAGCAACACCAAGAACTTGGTTGCAGACTGAGCATTAAAATTATATATTTTCTTTTTTAAATCTTTATCTAACCATAGTCTCAAAAAGACAAGCGCATCCATTAAAGTAGCATTTCCACAAGAAAGTTAGCAATTACTTATACTCACTTTTTTTCTATTACCTAGCCTACCAAAATAGAAGAATTTTACCTACTAAGAGTCTACACTAAACTAAACTAACAAATTTCACAACAAGTGGTTGTGTGTGATCCTTGGTATTTGCAATTAAATTGAAACTGTTTTGAGGACAAGAAGTTGAAGTTTTCAAAATTTATAAAACTAATATGTTTTGTTCAACTTCGATTAGCAATTACCAACACTTAGCAAGCACACCTACCAAAGAAAAATAAAAACAGTAGGTCAGTCCCAAGGGAATGGTGACAACTATCTTACTCACTCATCTTCCACTATCTAGCCAAAGAAAATTTAGAAGATCATGATGAAAAATAAAGAAGTTATGCTAAGTTAGACTATTCATAGGTAAATTTCAAGGCAAAATAAAATATCTATTTGTAACTATGAAAGAGAAAACTTAGGGATTGCTTCACTAACTCCTTATCATGTGATTTCAATTCAAACTCAAATTGAGTGTTTGTTAGTGTATTTGCACCGTCAGATTCACGAGTGTAAACTGCATCTTCTCTCGAGCTCAGTAATTCTAGAATTAAAGCCAAACTATTACTCTCTCGAGCTAACCATCAACGACCTTAAATCCGCATAAAGTTCAAGAATCTGTTGTTTGAAAACCTAGTTTGGTTTTTAAAAACAAGTGACGGAAAGTTTCACGGTTTCTCTCTTGAGCTAACTATGATCAACTTCATCAATAGCTTTAGATTTTATTCATTAAAATCACCTCTTGGTCTCATTTAATGAATATCAGGCATGAATCTAATAAGATACACTACCTCATTAGACTCACTCGTTAAACACAAACAATTGAATACAAATACCCATGCAATAAACATAAACATCCAATTGAAATCACATGAATCGGAATATGGATCTGCAACCCCTAGGTCAAGGAGATTACTCCTTCATGAGCTCAGGCATTACGATCAAATATACTGGAGAAATAAACTCAATCAAATAATGAATTCATTTAAGTGCAATGTTCTCACTGGGAATTATAAACACAAGTTTAAAGTAATTTACCTGGAAATTTTGAGAGAACCTAGCAAGAAGAAATTGATTCTTTCACTGAGAGCTCTCTGTGCTAAAACTAGGTTAAAAACTATACATAAGATTACATACATTATAATGTTCCTTTCGTGCTTATTATATTCTTATTCTTAAAGGAAATCGTTCGGATTCTGATTTTTCTACATGGAAGATCTTGATAATGGTTTGCCTTATTATTCTTACGCGCATGTACAGACAAAAGAAACACATGTTTTATTAATGTCGCGGGGTGCTGGTTAAGCTCTCTCCAAGACTTGACTTTACTCATAAAGGTTTGGTTTCTTTGTGACAATCTTCTGTCCAAAATTAGTGCTCTTGTTGAAGGCTTGGTGTTGGGGCTCAACTTTACTTCAGCTTCAAAACATCCAAGTTTTCGATGTACATTGTCATGAGGTGAGTTTTAGCTTCGACCTTAGGGTGCGACTTTGCATTTTTAGCCTTGACTTGATCATTTCTTCAAAATTTTAGCCCTCGAAGGTTCTGTTTTGTCTTCGATAGAAGTCTAATCTTCCTGCAGCTATTGTTTTGCCAAAAATCTAACCCAAAACTTCTTTGTTTCTTCACTTCTTCATCTTAAGAGTTGAAAACAACAATTAAGCATTAAAAGCACATTTTCGTAAGAATTCATTTAAAAATGCATAAGAAATGTGGCCAAAATCCTATGAAAGTAATAGAGGAAAAAGCACTTATCAACAAGCATAAAAAAAAAAAAAAAAAAGATATATCAATTCACAAGGTGGTTAGGGCATGCTTCACCTTAAGTCTGTTCGTGTAACTCAAGAAATTTTTAGTGAAAGTCGTGTTGAATTCTTGAACTGTCGATTCATTAGAGTATATTAATGCCTCTCTAGAGTGTCAAGAACTTCTAAACCTAGGTCAAACTATCATAATCTCTTCTCGACCCATCAACAACCTATATTTGCATTAAGCTTAAGAATCCTTTGACTAAAACCCATTTTGATGAATTTAAAATCAAGTGATAGAAGGTTTCACTACTTCTATCTCTAAAAATTTATTAGCAACCTCTCTAATAGCCTAGATCTATTCATTAAAACGACCTCTTAATCTATTTTAATGAAATTAGACATGAACCCATATTGTGCACTATACAAATTCAAGATCTATTAGGCTCAAGCTATTGAATTCAATAAACCAACATTAGTTCAATTTAAGCATAGCAAAGTTATATGAAATTGACCTAAGGATCCATTAACCCAAGCTAAATTTGTCATGCTCCAAAGGATACTCTAAACGTGACAGTCCACCACACTCAATATTGAAGCTTAAGTATGATAACCTTAGTCATCTCAAAAGTCTCGATATAGAGTGTAAGGCATACCTTCACGATCGTAGTGAACCAAACTTTGGATCATGCCGTTTAAGTAGTTATACACAATAGCAATTAAGAAAGTAAATCATAACAATATAATCAAGGTTCATAAAACTATTAAGAAGTCTTTACAACATTAAGGGGCATTCCCCTATTAAAGATAACTAAGTCTAATAAAGAGTCTAACATAAATCGATTTACACTTTTGAAACTCCTCTTGGAATCCATATCTACTTCTATCCGTAAGATCTCAGCTCAAGGCATTACCTAGGTAAAATAACCTCTTGGTTCTAACCAAAGGTATGAGAGCTGCAAAAGATATCTAAGAGAGTATAAGCTACTAGCTTAGTGAGATTTATTTCCACAAATGAACACTTGACATCCAATAATCAAAACAAGTTTATTTAAGCAATCTGATAAGCATGGATTATATCTATTCATAATAAGCAAATTAAGTCCAATTCTGAGTTTAATGATAAGATTTTGTATTAGAATTGATACTTAATTCGTGTGTATTTTCATTTCAGGTCAAATTAGAACCTAATGAAGTGATTAAAAGAAATAATTTGGCCAAAGGATTTAAAGTGATGGACGTGATTCAAGTAGGAGCGAAGTCATTTTCCACCTTGAAGCCAATCTCGACCGTGACTTGAAGCAAGGACCACAATTTTTCTTATGAAGAGTGGAATCACGGTCGTGAATGAGGAGGAAAGGAGTCTTTATCAAAGCCAGTACCTACCTTGGTGAAGATCACGACCGTGACTGACAAATTGAGAAGCATGAAATTTGAAGGAAACTTGAAGTCACGACTGTGATTAATTGAGAAGAAACAATATGACTTTTACAACCGTTCGTCCAAACAGTATATCCATTAGTAAACATTGTATATTTTCATTTTTTAACCCCTTTAGAAAGAGAGTATGTAAACCCCGAAAACTTCCACCATACGATACGACTCTAGATTAGAAATTATGAACTGACTAGTAAACCTAGAAGTTAATCAGAAACCATAGATTAGATAGATAACTTAAATTTGCCTAGATTGGGACCCATAAACTTCATAAAGAACTTCTTTGACCCCAATTGATACTAAAAACGAGATTTCGTATCTTGAATTGATAATTCAAGGTATGATCAAAGGAAATTTCAAGTTTCAAACCCAAATCCTTGTCAAACAAATATTAAATGGGGAAAACCTAAATATAGTGACCACTTTTGTATTCAACAAAGACTTGAAGTTAAAACAAGGTATAGTAATGAACCTATACTTGAATTTGAACCCTAAGATTCGAGATTCCTAGTTAGTAATAAACTATATTGATAAGATTTTATAGTGGGTATCTAAATCTAACACATATAACTAATTTAGCCTATATATCAGTAGTAATATTAAGTAAACAACCCAATATGTTTATCGTTAGAAAATCGTGATCTTAAGATAAACTGTTAGAATTATAAATACACAATAAAAATATAAACTGATATATAACTCAAGATCTAGATTTCAAACAAAGATTTGAATCATACCAGTATTCGAATTAGAGTTTTCTTAAGCTCTTGGAGCCTGAAACGAAAATTGACCCGACAAGCTTATAAAATCTAAATCGTGGAGGATAAACCTTTCTTAAACAAATAGATACGTATCATTAAAATTTAAATTTGTATTGTTTGCTAAACTAAACATCTTGTAGGATTCATTAAAAATATTTTCATATATAAACCTACATATATTAGTTAAATTATACCCTATTAGTGTAATAAACTACCCGAAAATTCAACTAAATAATATCTAACTAATATTTAATTAATATATACATACATACAACTTGCAGGAGAGTTTTATACTTTGTTCTAAGGGCTGTGATCTTCTCAAAATTGATGAGCCGAAACTTCCTCAATTATACACACTAAAGTCATACAAATCCAACTTTAAGCCAATATAACTTTGCCAAATCACCCTTGCATTAATGACAATACAAGAAGTGGATGAATTAACAACAAACAGAAGCAATTCGTTTCAATTATGAAGGAGAAAACACGGCCAAGCATTACATTTTTGTTTATATATATATATATATATATATATACTAACAACCTTAGGAGGACAAGCAAACGAACTTCAATCCCTCTCAAATTTTCCAGAATCCAACTACACCATATTAGGAGTTGAATCAAACTGGAACTGATTTTTAAATGCTTACATCAACCCAGTTCGAAAATCACGAACAAAAACTGGAAAAAACGCTTGAAAACGAGCTTGAGGTAAGTTGATCTCATTCTGTGTGTTTTCTTTCAAATCTAAGGATTGATATTGACTTCTAAACATCTTAGGAAGCTAACCAAGTCCATTAGAAGCTTCGGATTCATCGAGAAGCCACAATGAAGGTAATCTTTGTAAACCTTAACCGAACTTGATGATTCCAAAAAGCGGGTAACATGTTGTTGATTTGTTGTTTTCCTTGGATATTCAAGTAGATTAATGTCTTAGGAGCTCATAGGATCCAAAAGCCCGACTTCTTGACGTCGAAATCGGTCGGAATCGACCGAAGCTCACCGGGGAAGACAATAAACAGTAATCCCCGATGAGCACGGGGAGGTACACAGGACGTGTTCCACCCGTGTACCTCTCGGCAACATTCAAAATAAAAAAAAAAGAAAAGGAAACTAATTAAATTTAATTATAGAATAATTAATAATATAAGTAATTTTAGAATTATTATTATTATTTCTGCATTTATTTATTTATTTATTTATTGGAAATGTAATAGTAATATTAGAGTTTAGTAATATAATACCAGAATTTTTATTTAAATTTAAAATAAAGTATTTTCCAGCATTATTAAATATGATGTTTAAATATTTAATCTATTAATATTAATCCAAAAAAATTTTTAGAAATATAAATTACTTTTATTAAGTAATTTACGTATAATAGGTTTTCTAACTATAATTATTAATATTTTTAATATTTTTAAAAGAATTTTTAGAATTTTCGAAAATATTATTTCTGAAATAATATTAAGTATGAATTTAAATTAAAATTATTTTTTAAATATTATAAAGAACTTACAATTAGTAATATTTGAATTAAAGTATAAAGACAATTATTACAATACTAATATTATGAAAAGTAATTATTTTACTTCATTTATTTCAGAATTATTATTGTTTGTTGCTATGCTTGTGTTGTTTGTTGTTGTTGTTGTTATTATTATTATTATTATTATTAATTTATTCTATTATTTACGGTGTGTTGGTTTTCTCTCAAATGATGATTTTGATGATAACAAAAAGGAGTAAATAATTACTAACATATTTATTAAGTGTGCAAGGTTTAATATAATCAAAGTGGTTTACAATAACTTAAGAGAATGATTTCAAAAGAGACTCCATGCAAAGAATACTTTAGAAAGTGTTTGGAGAAGATTTCAAGAACAAATGAGCTGTCAGAAGGTTAATCAGAAGGTTCTCGCTGGCTTTTTAAACTATCAGAAGGTTCGTCAGAAGGTTCAGTCAAAGGTGAACTGCAACAAAAAAAAAATGACGAGTTTCAGCTCCAGATTCGAATTTTCTTTTTAGATTTAATATGTTGAAGACCCAGCTCCAAAGATTGAGTATATTTGGGTAATATACTCAATGTGTTCTACAAAGTTGGTTCAATATCCATGGGGATTCGAATTTCATCGGATTAAAGTTCATTTTTTAGAAAATTCTGTTTTAACATCAAGGAAAAAGAACGTGACTTATAAGGATCAATTTTCAATAGTTTATTCAAGTTTTAGTTGGAAATATGGAAAACATGATCCAAATATGCAAGGAACTTGTCTGATGATTATTTATCCATATAAGGAAGTCGAAATTTATGGAAAATACGATATTTTTGTTGCATGAACAGTACCAGACGAAGGAACAAGTCAACAACGGTGATTTCAAATTCGAATTTCAAGTTCAAGATAATTATACAAGTTGTTGGAGATTTAAACTTATCCATTGGAGCAAGAATTTCGAGATTACAACAACAAGATCTCAAGTTATTCAAAATTTGCAGATTTTGAAGAAAGAGAAAAGCTAATATTACGCACAAAATAAGGAGCAAAGTTTATCCAATTGATTTCCTAGCCGTTGGAAGATACAAGGATAAGTATACTCACCCAAGACAGAAAAAAAGGAAGCACAATCACATGAAAAAGAAGAAAACAAAGAGCCACGAATTTCTTTGAATTTGAGCAAATTTACTGTCATATTCTATTGTTACTATTCCTTGAGCGAATACATTTGAGGAAACATAATTCTTTATTCCTCTGATTTGTTGTTACACATTTAATGTGAGTTGAGAGTTACAAGTAGGCTTAGTTGATTGATTGTTTGTGAGAATCAAGCTAAGTGAATTGTAGCCAAAAGTTTGGCAAATACTTCTTGTAACTTCATTGATTTGATTGGATAGTAGAACACAACCGGTGAGGAATACCGGGACCCTGGCTTGGAGCTGGAAGAGAGGATTGACGCTCGAGGCGGAACCTCTATATATCGCTTTGCACTCTCTACTCCTTATCTCTCTTTAATTTCGTGATTTATTATTGATGTTGTATATGTGTGATATATGCTCAGAAGGTTAATCAGAGAGTAAATCATTCATATTTTTCTTACTCAGAGAGTTAAGCAGAAGGTTTCTAAGTGTGAAAGTCTTGATTCACTTTTGATCCGAATTTTTGCTTAAAGCTTTTATTTGTTAAGATTATTGTCTTAAGAAAGTTTTAAAGCCATTTTAGTTGAATAACCAAGTGGTGTGAAATTTATTCAATTTTGAAAAGTAAATTTTATAACCAATTCACCCCCCCTCTTGGTTATCTTTTCGGGACCAACAATTGGTATCAGAGCGGGGCTCAATTTTTAGAAAGAGTTTTTGTTTTAAAATTTTGATAACTACAATTGATATCCAAGCTAAACTCTTTTCTCATATTGAGTGATCCTTGAACAATGGTTGACAATAATGTTGCAATTGATAGAGCACCATTCTTTGATGGCATGAATTATCCTTATTGGAAAATGAGAATGGAGACATACATCAAAGCTAATGATTTTGATTCATGGCAGGTCATCTTGCTTGGAGACACACAAGTCACTATGAATGGCGATGGGCATATAACTCATGATCAAAAGAAAGCCATTGAGAAAAACAACAAGGCTAAGAATCTTCTTTTAACTACCATTGCATCATCTGAATTTTATTTATTTTCTTCATGTAGCACTGCTAAACAAATATGGGATACTCTTAGTGAAACATATGAAGGAACAAGAACAATAAAAGATACTAAAATCAATGCACTTTTGCAAAGATATGAGTTGTTCAAGTTTAAACCTAATGAGAAAGTTAAGGATGCATTTGATAGATTTGTTGCTATTACTAATGAGCTAGCTTCTCTTGGAAAGAAGTTAGAAGAATCTGATCTTGTCAGGAAAATTCTAAGAATCCTACCGAAATCTTGGGATGCCAAGAAGACAGCAATAGAGGAGGCCAATGATCTTAGCACTCTCTCCTTAAGCCAACTCAAAGAAAAGTTGATGGCATATCAATCTCACATAGATGTGACAGAAGAGAGTGAAGGAAACAAAAAGAAACGGCTTTCAAAACAGAAAAGGTGGATGATGACTCAGATTCTGATTTAGTAGTGATGAAGACGAGGAAGTCAACTCATTAGTTCGACATCTCAACAAAATTCTAAAGAAACAAGGTAAGAAAACTGTTAAGTATAAGAAATATTGCTCCACTTGTGATGTAGGAAAAGGTTACAAAGAGAAAGAAAAGAAGAAGGAGAAAAAGGAAGTGGTGTGCTATGAATGCAAGAAGCCGGGCCATATTAAGTATGAATGCCCTGTGCTTATGAAGAAGATGGAAAAGCATAAGAAGAAGCATAGATCATTACTTGCCACATGGAGTGATTTAGACGAGTCAGAAACTAAATCAGAAAGTACAAGTGAAGATGAAGAAGAAGCCAATTTGTGCTTGATGGCTACATCTGAGGTAAACTCTGAATCCAAAACTGAAATGAATGATAATGAGATGTATATTGAGATGAAAAAGCTCTTAAAAAGGCTAATTTGAAGAATTCAAAACTAGATGTTGAAAATAAAGCTTTGAAAAATGAAAAAGATGTTTTGAAACAAATAAATAAATTGCTTGTTGATGAGAATGATATTTTGAAAAATGATAATGAAAAATTGTTTGTCAAATCTGATGTTTTGAAGAAAGAGAATGATGTTTTAAGAATGAGATTAAAGATTTAAAAGGAAGAGTAGAAGATTTGTCACAATCTATTAAACACTTTTAGTAAGTTTAATGAAAGTGATAAGAAGTTAAACATGCTTATAAGTAGTCAAAGACCATCATTTATTAAGCATGGACTTGGATATGAACATGAAAATTCGACAAATAGCATGAATAAAACAGTGTTTGTAAAAGCAAATGAATCTGGGAATGAAAAAGATGTGCAATCTGTCAAGAGTAAGAATGGTAACAGCAGAGGCTACATCAGAAGGTATACTCAACAAAATTATCCTATCAGAAGGTATGGCAGAGGGTACAGGTATGCATATAATAATTATCCAAGACAAAATTATTATCAAAAGGTAAATCAAAGGTAAATACACATCCATATGCATGTTCATTTTGTAATAGAATAGGTCATATAGAAAAATATTGTTTTTACAAAAGAAACAAGCTTAGTGATCAACAAGGAAACAAATTTTTCAATGGACCCAAACTTGTATGGGTTCGTAAAGAAGTTTAACTTGTTTGTGAGTGAAGTGCAGGTACTAAGGCAAATACAAATAGATATTATCATGATCAATAATTGCCTCGGAAAAAAAGAAAATAATATATATGTGCATCATAAGCAAGAAGGAAAAATGAAAATTTGGTACTATTTTCCAACTCCCTTATATATTATTTTATTTGCTCTCCATGTTTTGATATGAAAATAATTATTGAATACTTTTTTAAATCAATTGGTATCATATTAAGGGGAGCTTGTTTTCTAAAAGAAATTTATAAAGGGGGAGAAATGTTTGAAACAAGATAAGTACATTGAACAAATGTTTGAAATTGTTTTACTTTGTAATTTCTTGTTATGTGCATATTAAAGGATACTTTTCTGCAATAAAAACTGCATTTTTCTGCAATATGCATTTTTTCTGCATTTTCTGCATAATTTTTGCAATTCCAGCACTTTTCTGCATATGTTATGTAATTTCTACTTTTTTCTGCATTTTCTTATATTTTCTGCAATTCCATCATTTTTTCTGCACAAATTCTGCAATCTGTCAAATTTCTGTAAAAAAAAAAAAAATTCTGCATGTTTCACATTTTTCTGCAGCTTTTAAAAAAAAAAGCATAAAAAAAAACTACACTTTTGCACAAAAATGTTCTTTACATGCTTGAAAAGAATGCTTGGTTATATTTTTTTTTGAATAAGTATTTTGTTTTTGATGCTAACAAAAAGGGGGAGAAAGTAAACAAAATATGAGATAAATATTTAGATTGCACTTTACATTTAAAAAAAATATTTTGTTTATATGGGTTTTGTTATCATCAAAAAGGGGGAGAATGTTGGTTTCTCTCAAATGATGATTTTGATGATAACAAAAAGGAGTAAATAATTACTAACATATTTATTAAGTGTGCAAGGTTTAATATAATCAAAGTGGTTTACAATAACTTAAGAGAATGATTTCAAAAGAGACTCCATGCAAAGAATACTTTAGAAAGTGTTTGGAGAAGATTTCAAGAACAAATGAGCTGTCAGAAGGTTAATCAGAAGGTTCTCCGCTGGCTTTTTAAACTATCAGAAGGTTCGTCAGAAGGTACATCAGAAGGTGAACTGCAACAAAAAAAAATGACGAGTTTCAGCTCCAGATTCGAATTTTCTTTTTAGATTTAATATGTTGAAGACCCAGCTCCAAAGATTGAGTATATTTGGGTAATATACTCAATGTGTTCTACAAAGTTGGTTCAATATCCATGGGGATTCGAATTTCATCGGATTAAAGTTCATTTTTTTGAGAAAATTCTGTTTTAACATCAAGAAAAAGAACGTGACTTATAAGGATCAATTTTCAATAGTTTATTCAAGTTTTAGTTGGAAATATGGAAAACATGATCCAAATATGCAAGGAACTTGTCTGATGATTATTTATCCATATAAGGAAGTCGAAATTTATGGAAAATACGATATTTTTGTTGCATGAACAGTACCAGACGAAGGAACAAGTCAACAACGGTGATTTCAAATTCGAATTTCAAGTTCAAGATAATTATACAAGTTGTTGGAGATTTAAACTTATCCATTGGAGCAAGAATTTCGAGATTACAACAACAAGATCTCAAGTTATTCAAAATTTGCAGATTTTGAAGAAAGAAAAGCTAATATTACGCACAAAATAAGGAGCAAAGTTTATCCAATTGATTTCCTAGCCGTTGGAAGATACAAGGATAAGTATACTCACCCAAGACAGAAAAAAAGGAAGCACAATCACATGAAAAAGAGGAGAAAACAAAGAGCCACGAATTTCTTTGAATTTGAGCAAATTTACTGTCATATTCTATTGTTACTATTCCTTGAGCGAATACATTTGAGGAAACATAATTCTTTATTCCTCTGATTTGTTGTTACACATTTAATGTGAGTCGAGAGTTACAAGTAGGCTTAGTTGATTGATTGTTTGTGAGAATCAAGCTAAGTGAATTGTAGCCAAAAGTTTGGCAAATACTTCTTGTAACTTCATTGATTTGATTGGATAGTAGAACACAACCGGTGAGGAATACCGGGACCCTGGCTTGGAGCTGGAAGAGAGGATTGACGCTCGAGGCGGAACCTCTATATATCGCTTTGCACTCTCTACTCCTTATCTCTCTTAATTTCGTGATTTATTATTGATGTATATGTGTGATATATGCTCAGAAGGTTAATCAGAGAGTAAATCATTCATATTTTTCTTACTCAGAGAGTTAAGCAGAAGGTTTCTAAGTGTGAAAGTCTTGATTCACTTTTGATCAATTTTTGCTTAAAGCTTTTATTTGTTAAGATTATTATCTTAAGAAAGTTTTAAAGCCATTTTAGTTGAATAACCAAGTGGTGAAATTTATTCAAATTTTGAAAAGTAAATTTTATAACCAATTCACCCCCCCCTCTTGGTTATCTTTTCGGGACCAACACGGTGAAAAGAAAAATTTTCGAAAATAGTTGTGATTAAATTAATAAATTCTTTTATTAGTAAGTATATTTTCATTAAGTTGATATTTAATTAATTTATAGAAAATATATATAATATAATTTATGAGTTTAGTAAATACTAAGTATATATTTAAATAAATAATTGTAGACGAATAGATAACAATGAAAATTTAAATAATCCAGAATTGTGAGTATAGGAATATCTATACTCTATAAGAAAAATTTATTAAGTAATTAAACAGAAAACTAATAGTTTTGAACAATAAAAATGAACTAACTAAATTATTAAATTTTCCAAGTACCTAATCAATAGATTCAAGTATCCAACCAAAATCAATTAAATAAAACTGTGATAACAATAACATAGTACTTAAGATTATCCTCGGAGAATTAGTTAAAAACAAAACAGAAGCCCGGCCAACCCTTAGGACACCTAATTATTCATAAGAACTAGGCTATATAGTTTTGTAAAATTAATGACTATATTACTTATCTCAATAGGTGGCCCGGGTATTAGAGAGGACCTTCCTAAAGATTACTACGATTAAATAGCATGGGCAGGTGAGTAACTCAGTCTTATTACATTGGTTGTGCTTGTACTAGTAGTGAATCTTAAATAAAAGATAATGAAAATTGGTGTATTGTTTGAATCGTGAAGATTGTGTATTGTATTACATTGATTGCCATGTCACTCCAAAATAAGTGATAACGAAGATGCATGTATCTTGGTAATGTCTATAGAATATGATTGAGTGTCTATAATGCTTGATCACCTTTAAATTGACTAAAAACTACTAGTACCATAAGGGAAAATGATCATGCATTGGATACAATGCATAAAAAGCATTTGAGTAAGTGGTAGCCTACTACGTGTTAGTTTTTCGGATCTCTGGTAATGCTTGAATTATCTAGGCCGGAGAGCTATTAGTTAATTGCAAGATTACCTTTGTTCTGTTAATACCATAGGAACTAAATGGTAAACGAAGGACGCCACTTATGGTATTACATGGAAATAACTAACACTTAGTGGAGTTTCTAAAGCTAAAACATGAAATAAATGATGAAACATGATAAGCTTGAAGAGATAATTAAACTGAATATTATTTCCTGAAAGCTTAAGTCTCTCGTGGGTAGGTGGACCATAGATTGTGATCCTTCAACCCGATGAGAGGGCGTACATCTTCATCCTGTTTGGATTCCGGGTTATCCAAGCTTGTAATGTTCATTTGTTTGATTGATGCAATTCATACGATTGTTAAATAACTTGTATGTTATATGTAATAAGTTCTAGTTATTCACTAAGCTTGTGTTTTAGCTCACACTCCCACAGTCCTTTCAGGTTCACTCTATGACCCTGGCTCATTACTAGCAGGAGCATGGTCCCAGTAAGAGATTAGAAGCCAGAAGTTTAAAGACTAGTATAGGATTAGAATATCTATATCTTTATTAGTCCTTTTGATGCAGTTAATGTGCATTAGAATCATTAGCTGAGGTTGTAAGGATTTATAAAGCATATGATCTGTAATATCTTATTTTGTGATAGTTGTTTACTAATTTATGTCTTATATATCTTTGTTTATCCTATCCAAGCAACTAAAAGATCCTGTTTATTGAAATCATGTCATTCGCAGAAGGTAAACTAGTAATGGTAATCGAGTGGTTCTTGATTACTATTATTAGGATACCCTCGGGGCATGACAGAGTAGGTATAAATTGATGATACCCATTCAGGAATTGACATCAAGAATTCATTCTACATACATAGACACCTGTTCATAGTTTCTATCATCAACATATCTTGTAACTGTTCATAAAGTGAATATATTTTGTTCGATTATGGAAGAAAACGAGGGAGAGACTACTGGAATCAAGTGTTTTGTGTTTGTGACTCTACTATTATTGTTGTAATAAAAAGGGGTTTCTCTTCTTCTCTCTATCTCTCATCTTGTTTTCATCGTTAATCATGTTGTTAATAAGTTTGTGTTCGTATTTTAAAATGTGTGAGTAGATTCTTGGGTTACGAAGTCATATTAGCATGAAACTTGTATTTAATAGTTAGTAGTCCAATTAATTACTAATTTTTGGTGATGGGTCTTCATAAAAGTTAGGAAATTGTAGTGCACAACAAGATTCTACATTAGATCTTGATGGAAATTGTTGAGAAATAATTCCATCAAGTAGATCTAAGTCACTAGAACAAGCTACTCCTGTTAATAGAGATATTATTAGGAAGCTTGCTGTATCATTTAGGAAATTTAAGGATAAAAGAACGTAATAAAGCAATTCTGAATTGTCCATTTACTTAGAAGAGATTTTAGTAGATGCATTCAGGATTAGAATTAGTTCATTATGAGAATAAGGACTATGAATTTAGAATTTTAGCAGATAAGTAATTAATAGGATTAATTGGTTTTAATTCGTGCAAGTATGATGGAGTAACCTATTGTAAATGTGATTTTATAGTAAAGCTTTGTTTTGTATGTTCTGTTAATGAATTTTTGTAATTAATATAATTAGCTGTTAATTATAGGTTTAAGTTACTTAACTCAATCTTATTCAATCGGCTAGATAATAAACAAGAAGGCGAGTAGTGGTACTTGCTAACGACCCCATGGAATACGACCCTATAATTAAGTCATGTGCTACAATTTGATAGGTACACTTGCCTAGCATTAACTGTACATAGGAAGAGATCATAGGTTATAAATTAATTAAATTTGGTCAAGGATAAAACGCACATCACAATCATATGAGATGCACAAGCACGTGGGCAAACAATACATATGTTTTTCCGAGAATCATATGTTGAATGGATTTACCCCTCCAGTCGGGGTTAGGTGTTCCATACCATATAGGTCGCTATTATACAACATAATTCCATGATATTTATTGTTTTAATAACTTTCTTTGCTAAAAAAAATGTAATATAATCTAACTTATTTATAGTTTATTTCTAAGCCATTACATAGCTGCCACGTATGTTTTATTCGGATGTTTTCTCATCGCTAGTTGATTTGGACGATACCTCATCGCTTTATAGAATTTACGAACTCTATGAATCTCCTTACTAAGCCTTTATCCCACCAAAGGTATAGTAACAAATGCAATGAAGTCACCCGATGATATCCATGAATCAATTTAATTAAATACTCATGGCATAATTAAATATTCTTCAGGAGATCATAAAATTTGCATACAATCATTCTTATACTATAAACAATTCCCGTCTCGATATACTTAATCGTAATTTTAACCAAATATGTAAAGCACATGCATTTTCCATTTTATCTTTTCCTTAATTCTAATGCCACTATTTTACAAGCAAAATCATAAGTGTAAATATGTAAGAAATAAACTCACTCGGCCATTTGTGCGAATACTTATAGTCAAGGAAATCCTCGGGACACGAAAATTCGGCCTCTACATGACCTAAACAAGAGAAATAACCAAAATGAGTATTTCTTCGAATTTTTACTTAAACTTGTAGTTATATTTACTAGGTTCGTCAAAATTCGCATAGATAGAAATTCCAACTTAAAATGACCATAACTTGCTCATTTTAACTCACAATTTCGCATATAATATACCGATTTCTACCTACTCGAAAAGATCTATCCATTCCTAAGATTATTTTCTACATAAAAGATCATTTGGCTTCCTAATGGTACAGAATCAAAACGAAAATTCCTAAATTTTGCAAAACAATTTTCCAACTCAACTTTATTTAAAAATCCTTTGGCAAAAATATAAATCTGCATATGAGTGAAAAATCCTTTGATGATATATATAAACTCACTTTATATGCAATATTCTAATGGTATTGTCTCAATGATTGTTTTTCGTAAAACAATTCACCTTGAAGTATTGAAACTTAAACTTGACAAATTGCTTTTAAAGTATTTTGAAAAAAATTTATATTTTCTTTGGTTATTATAAATGAGTATATTCTTAGTTTGTTTTCCCATTTGTTTTCTAAGATAAATAAAATTTTCCCCAAACTTTGATCTTTTACAATTTTACCTCCAGTGATAAAAGAACAAAGTTTTCAAAAATTTTTATTAAGTTGTTGATAACCTATGGTGATTTTGACTTGTATATATTTCCTTTTAAAGAAAACTAGTTTTGCTAAACAAGTCTTCGTATTCTTATATTGTCATCTCCTAACTTCCTCAAAAATAAATTTTATTCCCAAAACTTGGTTCTTTAAGTCTTTTACCCATTTTACTTGGAAAGAAATTATTCTTTTTAAGTTGTTGATAAAATTTATTGTTTTTGAAATCACCATACTTATATTCATTCTATTTCTTTTGAAAATGGGTTTATCATTTACAACTTGGAAATCTTTTATTTTTCTATGTGGGTTATAAATTAGTGAGGTAATTCTATCTTACTTTGAAAACTAACCTTGTTCTTAATTGTTATTATGGAGTTAGTATAAATCTTACAAGTAAGGTTTTATGAAAAATTTGTTTGTCAAGGAAATATTTATGCTAAGTTTTGATAAACTTTATATAGCTTATTATAAAAGAAAATGTTTATTTTGTTGGTTAAATTTCTTTTTATGAAATCATCTTTATTGTTATTTAAGAAAAATCTTGGTGAGTTTGAAAAGAAGTTTAAAAATAATGTTCCTATGTGTTTGGTAATAAAATCTTGATTTAGAGATAAAGTTATATATTAAAAGAGTTTAGTTCATTTTCCTTTATTAAAGAAAAGTCATCATGCCCCAACGGGTATCCTAAACGTGATAGCCCGCCGTACACAATATTAAAACTTAAGAATAACTACCTTAGTCACTTGAAAGCTTCCATATCAGTATAAGGCATGCATTCACACAAAGGGAGACTAGTGGAGTAATGCATTTTAAGATATTGACAACGGAACGTGCAAAATATCACTTAATATATTTCATTGAAATAAAAAGTTTTACAACTTCTAAGGGGCATTCCCCTGATAATTTCCATAGCAACATAGTCTCAAAATGAAGATTAACTAAAGCTAGAAGATTTTAAAGGAAATCTAGTTTAAGACTTCAAAACAGAGTTCCGCCAAAGGCTTCCCAAAATAAAGATTCCACCCGGATGATCAAGATGGTCTCGGGTGCAAAATAACGATCTGCAATATCAAAAGTCTGTAGGAGTATAAGCATAACTAGCTTAGTGAGATATTCCTCACGCAAAAGTACTCATAACAGGCATTCAACCAAGTTCATTAAACAAGCATATGAAGTGCAACAACCATATGATCAGACAGTACATACGACTATCTGGTTTCGTATGTGTGAAGGATTTACCCCTCCATTGGTGGTTAGGAAATTATTTGAATTGGACCATAAACGGCCTCCTTAAAATTTGTGCATGTCTTAGGATTCCAACGAACTGTACTACTACTCCTCAGGCTTTTCATACCCAAAGCGATCGATCTGGCTCGTCTATAACTCGAGGTCGTATTCCCCGAACGTCCTAAATCCTCAAGATGTAGCTAGGCAGCTTATCTTTCCGGTCCAACGCTGAGGAGTAGTAACAAAATTTCAAAATGATATTCTAAGTGATATGCATGAGAAATTTTTTATATGGGGATTCCAATATGACATTAATTCCTTTAAAGTAGTCAAGTAATAATTGCACACATAGCAATACATACATGAAACAATTATATCAATCACAGATCGGGTTTCATTGATCGCACATAACCATTCACATACATAATTCCCATGATAACCTGCATGCATATCAATTTTATCTTTTCCTAACATCTAGTGCTCTGTTCTACAAGCACATGCGTGAATACATAAACGTAAATGAAACTCACTCATCCATAGCGATCTTCTATGAGTCGAAGTAATCCTTGGGAAAGAGAAAATCTTGGTCCTCAACACCTAAACAAAAGAAATACCTGAAGTGAGTATTTTATCCAAGATCTACTCAAATTCTCTAATTCTATCTTATTGAATTCGTCAAAATTCGCAAGAATGGAAATTCCAACTTAAAATAGCCATAACTTGCTTATTTTAACTCGGAATTTCGCATAATATATACCAATTTCTACCTATTCGAAAAGATCTATCCTTTTCTAAGTTTTTTTTTCAAAAGAAGTCATTTGGGTCTCGGAATAGTGACATGCAGAATTGATACGAAAATTCCATATTTCAAAACTCAAGTTTTCAAACTTTTCTCCATCCAAAAATCTTTGTACCAAAAATATAGATATTTATTTGGTTGAGAAATCCTTTGAATATATATATATATAGACTCAAATTATATGCATGAATTTAGTGGTGTTGTCTCAATAATAATTTTTGTAAAGCAATGTTTATTAAAAGTGAGAAAATGCTAAGACTTGAAAATTTCTTTTATTTTGTTGGGAAAATTTCTTAAATTATTATAAGTGAGTATTTCCTTCTTTTATCTCCATTTCTTAATTTTGAGAATAATTAAATTTTCAAAAAGTAATTTTAGTCTTGTTAAGATTCCTACAACTTTATTCTTAGTGTTTTAAAAATGTAGTTTTTCTAAATATTTCTTGGTTATGTATTCTAAAGTTTTTCTACAGTTAGATCCACTTTAAATAATATCAATGATCTTATAAGTTATTTATTATTTTTCCTAAGTAAAACTTATCTTTAGAAAAGTTATTCTTTGATAATTTTGTAAAACTTGTCTAGACTTTAGTTGGTAGAAAACTTTGATAAATGAGTTTAAGAAAACCTTTATTGAACAATGATTTAGCAATATTAATTCTCAATGAAACTTTCCTATTTCATTGGTTTTAAAAAGAGAGTATGTGATATTTTACTCTATGTATACTTGGATGAAATTCCATGTATTATTATTATTAGAAACTTGTGATGAACTTTTCTAACTTTGGAAAAGATTTGTTAAGATAAAACTTTGTGTTTTTATGGGAAAAAAATCATTTCTTATATGACAAAAAATTATTTTTAAAGAGATTTCTTATTTTCCTTTACGTAAGAAAACTCTTTTTCATAGTTGTTAAGACAATATCAACATGTTCATGCATGAATGAGAATGTGTAACTATGAGAAATATAATGAAAACAACATAATAAGATAAATATAGTAAGAGCATAATAGTAAAGTCAAGTATTGAGAACCTTAGCTTCATCAAGGTATCCAAGACTAAGAATAGACTAGTCCCAAAAGAAAAGAAAGAAAAATTATTTTGACTTGGTAAGGACAAGTCTAAGACTAGAAAGACTAGTCTTAATAATAGCATAAAATAAATAAATAAATAAATTGCAAAGCATAGAAATAAATAAATGACAAGTGAGCTTATATGCTCTAAATAAATATATATACATAATACTATATAGAAGTTAGATTAAAGCAAATAATAATAACAATAATAACAACTACATAATAATAACATAATGAAAGATATGAACAAAAACAAAACATGAATATATTATTGCTTCTTTAACTCTCATGAGTCTAAGAAACATACACTAAGCTCATGCTAAGTTTATAAACATGATGAGTATATGTAAGAAATTTTACCTAGGTTACGTGTTTGTTGAAGAGGAAAAGAATGAGTTGTGGTAATATGTGGGAAACGGTTTTATGGAGAGAAAAGAGAACTTGGGAGAGAATTTGAGTGAGAGATTTTATGCAGTGATTTTGGTAGAGTTTTAGTAGGAAATGAGTTGTGTGAAAGAATGAAGAGAAAGGGGATGTTTATAGAGTTTTGGAGTGAAAATTAGATGTAATAAAATAAATTGCAAAAGAAAAATGAATTGATAGATGAGGAGACAAGAGGCACCATTCGCTTGTAGGAGATGGGAGGAATTAATTTATTTTGTTGTTTTGTAATAAAAAGAAGTAATATGTAAAGTGTGATGTGATTAAAGTTATATGAGAAAGGTAAATTATAAGGTATAAGTATGGTAGTGTGTAAAAATAGAGTATAAAAAAAAGTAGAGATACATAAATAGTAATGAATAGTAGAAATAATACTATGAATAGTAAACTAGATAATTAAAATACCGGTAGTAAAGAAAATACACATAAATGGCTTATATATGATATTTTTAGTTACCGAAAAATTCTAAAACTGATATTTTTGAAAACCTTATATTTTTACGAGTCTAATGGTGTTGTCGGAATATTTTTACTATCTGGTACACCAAGGCACGGTTTTTGAAAATTGATCCCGTTCGGATCCGAAAGACACTAGAAAATTGCTAATATGATATTTTTAAGTTTTCCTATATTATTACGAACCATTTTCCATAATTATCTTAATTTCGTTGTCTAGGGTTTTGTCACGCCCCAATGGGTACCCTAAACGTGACAGTCCGCCACACTCAATATGAAAGCTTAAGTATGACAACCTTAGTCATTTCCAAAAGCTTTTATATTAAGTGTAAGGCTTACTTTCACAATTTTAGAGGACCATATGGAATAATGAAGTTTAAGGAGATATAAAAACATATTAAGAAAAGAAGATTCACAATAATTATTTGTTCATGGCAAAGACTTTACAAACTTAGGAAGACAATTCCCTAAATTACTAATCTATTATACAAATATTTGCATGCTAATACTATGCTAAACTTTATCCAGATTTCTAATGTTCAAAAGGGATTACCTGCCCGCATGGTCCACGTGGCCTTAACCATAAGTACGGGAACTGCAAAAGATATCTATTGGGGTATAAGCTAATAGGCTTAGTGAGAACTATTTCCATAAATAACTTCTTGTAACAAGATTCAAACAAGTTGATTTAATCAAACAAATGTAATGCACAAGCACGTGGGCAAACAAGCATATAGCTTTCCGGGAACTATATGTTGAATGGATTTACGCCCTCCATTCGGGGTTTGGTGATACTCAAAACAAGTAGTTTTAATAATAGAAAATTTAAGCTTGCGAGCACTCATCGCCAAGCATTCATTAAAAACTTTTAAACTTGCGAGCACTCATCGCCAAGTATTCCGAATCTACTTGATTTGACCTTGCTTTCGGATCAACCGCCAGCAATCGCTTTCGGATCTTCCGCCAAGTGTTGCTTTCGACATGAGCTTACTATCCTTCTCACCCAAGGATAATAACCCAACCATGCAATGTGACTCACTTCGTGGTATGCATGAGTTCATTAATTTATAAAGTCATAACATAATTATTTTCAACTTTATGGCGATCAAGGAATTTCACACAAATCAATATTAAACTAAAACAATCACTTAGAACAATTGGGCTTCGATATTCTTAGAATTCTTTCAAGGAATTATTTTACATGCATATCGGTTTATCTTTTCCTAACTCTAGTGCAACTAATTTACAAGCACAACAAGTGTAGCATTTAATGGAAATAAACTCACGATGCCATTGTCGTCTATTCCTCTAAGCGGATGAGTCGTTCACACACTCCACTTAATCGTAATAGTTCTCGGGGTGAAGAATCCTTCCTCGGGGTCACCTAACCAAAGAAAATACCCATAATGAGTTTTTCTTGAAGATTTTCTTGAATTTTGAAAAACAATGTCAAAGAACGTTAAAGTTCGTATAGAAGAATGTTCCAACTTAAAATGGCCATAACTTGGTCATTTTAACTCGGAATCGCGCATATAATATACCGATTTCTATCTACTCGAAAAGATCTACCCATTTCTAAAATTATTTCCCACAAACAAAGCCATATAGGCTCCGAAAAAGTGGCGACAAAATTCACCACGGATTTTAAGTAAAAACAACTTTGGTTCAAGAAATCAAAATTTGTTTGATAAATACTTAGTTATCTATATAGTTGAAAAATTCTCTTTTTATAACTATATAACTCATATTTAAGCATGCTCAAGTGTCTTGTTGTCCAATTATAAAAACAATGTCGGGTTGAAGCTTTTCGGAAATTTTTTTTGTAAATTTCTTTGAAATGAATACCTTGTTTTCTTTATTTTTAAAAACGTTTTATGTTGGTTTTATTTATCTTTTTCTAAGTGACTTTTGAAAATAAAATTTTCTACTTTCTAAGTTACATTAATACTATATTTGAAGTTTTCTAGGAAATATGTTATTCTTCATTTTTCTTGTGTAAATTCCTTTGTTTACTTGTTTTGCAAAAATTCCTTACTTGATATTCTCATTTTTCTCTTTTTCAAAAATAATCATCCATGCATGAAAATTTGTTTTCTTCATAAAAACAATGTGGAACAATTAAGGACTTTTTGTAGAAAAACTAATTTCTATAATCTTATTAACTTCTTCTTGTAACTTGAAAAGAAATAACTTTATTATTTTCAAACCATAAATTTTCTTTGCCTATTTGTTTGCAAGGTCTTTACTTAAAAATTTCCTTAGTCTTCCATCTTATTTTCTTTCTTTATGAAAAGAACCATTTTTGTCAAAAAATATTTTCTTTTGAAAACAAGGTAGAGTAACAAAGATTTAAGTAGCTTTTTAAGTAAAATAGTTTCTAAATTCATAGTGAATTCTTTTTGTAACTTGAAAATGAATGAGTTTATTTTTGTTATTTATATTTTTATGTTTCACATAAACTTATTCTAAGTGACAAAAAGCCTTCTTTTATTTGATTATTTAGAAAATAAAACTTTTGGACAACAATCTAAATGAACATGATTATGAGAATAATAATAAACAAAATAACATAAAGCATAAATAATAAAGTCAAGTATTGGAGTCTTAGCTTTTTCAAGGCTCCCGGGACTAAGAAATAAACTAGTCCTATAATGAATGAAAGAAAAGCTTGTTTTGACTTGATGAGGACAAGTCTAAGACTAGAGACTAGTCTTAAAAACAACTTGAAATAAATAAATTGCATTGAAGTAAATAAATTGCATGAAAGGTAAATAAATTGCAAGATTATGAGCTTATATGCTCTAAATAGTATATATAGCTATATAGATATAGTAGATAGTTATGAACATAAAAGGATCATAAATGAACATAAGAGAACATAAATGAATATAAAGGAAACATGAACATAAAGGAATTATGATTATGAACAAAAACAAAGTATGAACCTATTGTTGCTTTCTTAACCTTCATGGTTTTAGAAAACATACACTAAGCTCATACTAAGTAGATGAACATGGAGACTTCTTGAAGAACTTTTACCTAAAGGAGATGAACTAAAGAGAACTTCTTGAGAGAAATTTTAGTAGAGTAACTTTAGAGAAGAAGAGGTGTGAAAGAAGTGAATGTATGAGAAGGTATTTATAGGATTTGAGAGTGGTTTTTGTGTGATTAAAATAAAGTAAAATTGAAACAAAAATTGAGGAGAGAGGGGAAATGGGCGCCGGCCATTGTGAGATGGGAGGGGGGGGGGGTGCGGGGGGGGAATTGATTTATTTTTGTGACTTTTTATTGAATGAAAGATGTAATTTGTAAAGTAGATGTGATATAAAGTTATGGAAAGGTAAAAAGTTAAGATTATAGGTTATGTAGAGTGTAAGAATAGGTGTAAGAAAAAGTAGAGATAAAAGAATAGTGTAGAATAGTAATGAATAGTGTAATGTAAAGTAGATATGACAATTAAAGTACCGGTAGTAAGAAAATAAGCGTATAATAGCTATATCTGTTATTTTTACTTACCGAAAAATTACGAAACTAATATTTTTGGAAAACTTATATTTTTACGAGTCTAACGGTGTATTCGGAATATTTTTACTAGTCCGGGCTTTCGAACACGTTTTTCGAGAACTGTGTCCGATCGGGTTCGAAGGACACCCGAATTTCGCGAAACTGAAACTTTTATAAAACCTATGGTTATTACGAACTATTCGAGCTAATTATCCCAACTTCGTTTTTCAGGACCAAAGAAAACGGCAATGTCGGATTTAGATGGATACGGTAAACCAGGGTTTTGTTGACCTTTAGGGTTTCGTTTGACTTCCGGTTAGGGTTTTGTGCTAAACCGATTCCGAAAATTTAGGGTTTACAGGTTTAAGACACGAAATGCCGGATTTAGATTCACTAGACTAAACATAGAATTATGTCAACTTTAGGGTTCTGGTTTGACTTCCGGTTCTTAGGGTTTACTTATATTTACCAAAATCTAGGTGCTTACAAAAGTACACTTTTAGATTTTGTTGAGACAATAACATTATGTTTATGCATGTACATGAGTATGTAGTATGGGAAAAATGATGAAAATATGGGAAAATATATAAAGAGGCAAAATAATAATAAGCAAGATAATAATAATATCAAGTATTGGGCACCTTAGCTTCATCAAGGTAACCCGGTCAAGCATTGAGAGCCTCAGCTTTATCAAGGCAACTCGATCAAGTATTAGGAGCCTTAGCTTCATCAAGGCATTCCGGGACTAAGTCCCAAAAAGAAAAAGAAAAGGAAAAAAAAAGAAAAGCAATAATATAAGTAATAATAGTAATAGAAGCAAGTTAGTAAAAGTTAGTGAGCATTTAGACTTTAAGAAATATATGGATATATACATATATAGATAATAATATATATATAGTTGGGTTAGAAGCATAATAACAGCAAGGTAATAACAATAATAATATTATTAACAACATATATAAAAGCATAATAACAAGATAATAATGTAGGAATTTCATGTGCAAGAACAAAATATGAACATGTTGTTACTTTACTACTTATATGAGTTTCAAAACAACACCATGGTCATGCTAAGTTACATGACAAGGGTAAACTAAATGGTTTGAAGAAGTTTACCTGAAGTGTTTTTATAGTAGGAATAAGGTAATGAATGTAGGTTCATGTGGTTGATGATATGTGGTAGATGGTTTATGTATAGAGTGGGATTTTGTGAGCATTGGTTAAAGAGAGTTTTGGTAGTGAAAAATTTTGTGGAGAGAGTTTGATAGAGTTTTATTATATGAAATGAAGGTGTGAAAGAAGTGGAGGGAGAAGGGGTATTTATAGTTGAAAATGGAGGGAAATTAAGTATAATAAAATAAATTGAAAGAAAATAAATTAGAGATGTGAGAGAGAGGGAGGTGTCGATTCTAAAGGGGAGGAGAGAGGAAGTGAGTTGATTTGTTTGTTCCTTTTTAAGAAAATAATTAATATGTAAGATATGATTTGATATAAGATGTATTGGAAAGGTAAAAAGTAAGAAAATAGGTATATAGGTAGTAAGAAAAAGTAGAGATAGGTGAATAGTAATGAATAGTAGAGAAGTACAGTGAATAGTAAACAAGATTAATAAGTTATTTGTAGTAAAGAAAATACGTGTATAATTGCAACATCTGTAATTTTTAGTTACCGAAAAATTACGAAACTGATACTTTTGGGTTTCTTATATTATTATGAGTTTAACGGTATAAATGGAATATTTTTACCATCCGGTGTTCTCGAACATGGTTTTAAAAAACTGATCCCATTCGGATCCAAAAGATCCTAGAAGTTGACGAATATGATATTTTTATACTTCCCTATATTATTACGAACTATTATAAGCCACTAGCTTAATTCTATTGTTTAGGATTTGAGAGCGCGGGATTGCCGGATCTAAACATAGCATAGGTTTTTGTTGACTAGGGTTTCCGGTTGACTTCTAGTTCTATGGTTTGAACTTAAGATTCGTCGTAAAATCTAAGGGTTTACAAAATCAACTACTACTCCATAGATGTAATAGAACAAATCAATTGTTTAAAGAAGTAATTGAAGAACGTAATGAGATAGAGCAATAAAACTGTAATCCTTAGTGAATTGAAGTAATGAAGTCTGAAAGCTGTTGTAAAAACCACAAAGTCTGCAAAAATCTACTAAACCCTCTCTAAATTCTCTCTCTATACAAAAGGAATGTTTTCTGATATTTTCTAATCTATTTCATACTCCTTGTGTCATTATGTTTTTAGGGTTTCGTGAAAAGTGAGTGTCACGCCCTAAAAGGTACTATAGACGTGGGAGTCCGCAACATATGGTATTAAAGCTTAAGAATTACTTCCCGAAGTAATACAAAAACTTTGACACCATATTAAATCATCTATCACAATAATAGGAGATACCAGTAGATTGTGTAGTTCGAGAAAGTAAATATAGCATACAAGAACCTAGATAAACATTTAACTTCAAAATTATAAAAATATGGTCTTTACATCATCTTAGGGGCATTCCCCCCGATAAATCCCCAAGGATCAAAATATAGGCTTAGTCTTGCATTAAAAACAACACTAGAATAAAAAAGATTTTAAAGAAAATCTATTCTAAGATCTTCAAAAGGATTTCCCCCAAAAACATAGTCTCACCCGGATATATTGAGACCTCAGGTATAAAAGAAATTGGTCCTGCATCAACAAAAATCTATTGGGGTATAAGCACAAATAGCTTGGTGAGAATATTTTTGAATTAGCGTACTCGTATCAAGAAAAATCAAACAAGTTATTAAACAGGTATATAAAATGCAACAAACATGTGAGTAGGCAATACATATGATCAGCTAGAAATCATATGTTCGAATAGATTTACGCCCTCCATTTGGGATTAGGTGTTTCAGGCTCTTTAAAACCCTGCTTTATAATCCGATCATGTAGTTCTTTTGTGCTCCTACTCGTTCTATCCTGAAATAGTTTTTTCAGGCTTTTATTTGCCCATCCTTGTAATCTTGTGGGTCTTGTGAATCCCACTACTATACTCTTGTCCCACCGAGAGCATAGTAGCTAATGCAATGTGAGCCACTTCTTGATATATATGAATCAGTTAATATAATTCTTGATATGTGATTAAGGTAATTTAAAGGCGATCATAGAATTTGTAGACACTCCATCGTGTTAACAAAACATGAATTTAATTAACAATAATTCATGTCTTGATATGCTTACTATACTTTCAACCAATGTTATCATGCATATTCCATTTTCATCTTTTCCTACTTCTAGTGCCTCTAGCTACAAACACAAACAATTACGAAAAAGTAGGAGATAAATTCACTTGGTCATTCTTGCCAAAATCCTTCATTCGTAATAGTCTTTCTAATACGGATCCTTCAAAGTTCCGTTACCTGAACGAAAGAAATACCTAAAATGATATTTCCTAGAAGTTCAACCTAAACTTCTAATTTTTATTTCATTAATTTCATCAAAATTCAGGTTAATGGAAATTCCAATTTTAAACGGTCATAACTTGCTCATTTTAACTCGGAATTTCGCATATTATATATCATTTTTTACCTACTAAAAAATATCTATCTATTACTAAATTTATTTTTAATATTAAAAGATGTTTGGTTTTTGAAACGGGTTGGTACAGAATAGGCACGAAAATCTCAGCCCTTAAATTGTAATTTTTTCCAAATTTTGCTTCATCCATAAGTCTATAACAAACATATAGATATTTATATAGTTGAAAAATCCTTTAATATAGATATGTACTCATATTATATACCTCATTTTAGTGATGTTGCCTCAACAATAGTTTTTCATAAAATAATTTATTTTAGAAGTTGGAAAATGAAGTTTACAAAAATCTTTCTTCAAGTTGTAGGAAGAAAATTAAGATTTTGACTTTGTCATTAATGAATGCCTATTCATTTTAAACCATAATTTTTATATTTTCTTAACTTCTTATAGATAGATTGATTTCTTAAAAACTTAGTTCTTTAAGTTGTCTACTAATTTTAGATTTTCCTAAGTGGTTGTTTAATTAGCGGTTTGAATCTAAACTTGACTAGAAAGACTTTCTTTATTCTTGGTGTTTTTCAAGGTATTGGTGTAAACCTTATAAATGAGTTTTTAAGAGAATATTGTATAACAAAGAATTTTCAACATTAAGATTTATTAATAAATTTATTTTAGTATTTTGAAAAGAGAGTAATGAAACCACATAATTAAGTCTTAAAGAAACTTTGCATAATAACAACACTTAAAATTTTATTCTGAATTTATTTAAGTTTTTGAAAAGGATGTTGTGGAATTATGATCCTAAGTTTTAATGAAAAATTTTCCTAAGTGAATATTAGACTAGTGATTTAGATTTAAGCTTGACTTAGAAAAACTTACTTTGTTCTTAGTATTTTTCAAGATGTTGATGCGTAATTTATAAATAAGTTTCTAAGAAAACATTGTATGGTAAAGAATTATCAACATTAAAATTTAACAATAAACTTATTTTATTATTTTGAAAAGAGTGTAGTTGAACTATTATCCTACGTTTTAGTGAAAACTTCTCCCAAGTGTTTAAATCATGATTCTTGAGAGTTTAGTCTTAATAAAAGAAAGCAAGTAACCCCCCTTTTTTATTTTGAAAATTTTATCAAGACAACAACATTATGACAATTGTAAACCCCCGAAGTTTTGTGAACAATTAAAGCTTAAACCCTAATTAGAAGTCAACCGGATTTCTAAAGTCAACAAAACCCTAATCTACCGTAACCGCTTAAGTCCGGAATCCCTGTTTAAGAAACCTTAAGAGAGTAAGAAAGAGTTTAGTGAGTAGAATAGGTTGTAATTATCTAAGGAAGCTTAAAAAGATCAGTTTAGTAAAACCGCGACTCGTTTTGAACCCGATCGGATACAGTTCTTGAAAAACGTGTCCCGGGGCTTGGAATTGTAAAAATATTCTGAATATGCCATTAGACTCGTAAAAATATAATATTTTCAAAAATATCAATTTCATAATTTTTCGGTAGTTAAAAATACCAGATATCGCATTTATGCGCGTATTTTCTTACTACCGGTACTTAAATTGTTATGTCTACTTTACATTGCACTATTTATTACTATTCTATACTATTTATCTATCTCTACTTTTTCTTACAACCTACTCTTACAATCCATACCTCTATTTCTTACAAATTTTCATTTCCAATATAACTTCACATCTTTCATATCTTACTTTTCATTTACAAAAATACAAAAAAATAAATTTCTCTCCCTCCCCTCTATAATTTGCGTCGACCCCTCTCTTTCACCCTCCAATTTGTTTTATTTTCATTTATTTAATTAACATAATTAACCTCCCACATTTTCATATAAATACCCCCTCTTCCTTCCACTTCTTTCACACCTTTCCTACACTAAAGTTACTCTCCCAAAATTCTCTAAGAATTCTCTCCCAAAGAGTTCTCTCAAGTTTAGCTCTTTTTAGGTAATTTTTCTTCAAGTTCTCTTTATATTCATTTACTTAGTATGAGCTTAGTGTGTGTTTTCTAAACCATGAAGGTTAAAGAAAGTAACAATAGGTTCATACTTTGTTTTTGTTCATGGTCTAATTTCTTTATGTTGCTTTTATATTTATAACTATCTAATATATCTATGTAGCTATATATATCTTTTAGAGCATATAAGCTCATTTGTTTTGCAATTTATTTACTTTCATGTCGTTTTTAAGACTAGTCTTTCTAGTCTTAGACTTGTCCTCATCAAGTCAAAACATTTTCTTTTTCTTTTTGGGACTAGTCTTTTCTTAGCCCCGGGATACCTTGATGAAGCTAAGGTTCTAATACTTGATTTATTTTTTTATTAGCTTATTCTTTCAAGTTATTATATTTCTTTATGTTTCCATAACTTTATGATTCATATTCATGCATGAACATAACGACTTTAGTCTCAACAAAATAAATGAGAAAAGGTTTTCTTAAAAATTCTTTTCTAGAAATGAATTTAGGAAGTAAGTATCTTAAACAAACTTTTTTTAAGAAATCTAAAGAGCTCATAAACATACATAGAAAGGACTTTTTGAAATAAACAAAAGGTTTTACAAAAACTTCACTTTTCATCAAATGCTAGAAATTCTTTTGGAATGATCTCAAGAAACAAAGAAATTATTTTATAAAATTGTTATTACTTTTAAAAAGTGTTGGAAACTAAGCTTAGAAAATAAAAATCATTCCTTAGGAATTTAAGCAATTACAAGAAATTAAATTTAGGAGAAAGAAATACTCATTTGAAATAACTTAAGATATTTTCAAAGCAAAATGAATATTTTAAAGGTTCTCAATTTTCAAAATCTTTAAAAGACTTTACTTTTTCATAGTTTGAGACAACTTCATTAACTTCATACATTTTATATGAGTCAATAAATATTATATATATATATATACATTTCAAAGGTTTTACAAATCATTATAATATGTATCTCCTCAAAACGAGTGTTTATTACAAGAAGGAATTCAAGTTTATGTAAATTCGTGGTAAATCTGATCGCCACTTCTTCGGAACCCAAATGACCTAGTTTGATGAAAATAAGTTTAGAAATAAATAGATCTTTTCGAATAGGTAGAAAACGATATATTATATGTGAAATTCCGAGTTAAAATGAGCAAGTTATGTCCATTTGAAGTTGGAATTTTCTCTTATACGATTTTACGCGATTTTAAAAAAGTTTAGAATCTTCAAGAATAGAAATTTCATGAAAAACTCATTTTGGGTATTTCATCTTGTTTAGGTGAAGAAGGACCCGAGATCACTTTCCCAGAAGATTACTTCGATTAGGATCTACCGACATGGAGTGAGTTAATCCTTTACTAAGTTACATTTCCTTGTTTGTGCTTGTAAATAGTGGCACTAAAATTAAGAAAAAGATAAATGAACAATTGTTATGTAACTTGAATTTATGATTGGTTGAATATAAGTTAAGAATATCGAAAGATGATATGATTAAATGAAGTGTGATTCTTGTATTGATATGATGAAAATTGTGGTTGATCGCCTTTAACCTGAATTCAACATTATTTGGTTAAATATATGTTGAAATCAATTCATGCATATCATACTTGTGAGTCACATTTGTTTCACTACTATTCTTCGTGTGGGGAAACGAGGCAGTGGTAGTGGTGGCTAGTAGGAGCCGGAAAGTCTACATGGGCTAGTAAAAGCCAGGAAGTCTACATGGCAAGTAGGAGCCAGCAAATCTGCAAATATTGATGGTCGTATGGGCCTGTAACCTCCCAACCCTCGACATGGAGGGCCTAAAATCCATGCTACACATGATTTCCAGTTAATCTTGTGTATTTTGCTTGATCATGTGATTGGTGCATTCTCATATGTTTGATTAAGTACTTGTTTGTTATATGGGAATGTTCTGTAGATAAGGAATTATCTCACTAAGCTAGATTTGCTTATACTCCTATAGCTTTTTGTTACAGTATGATCACCTTTGGTTGGCACCAAGGAGCCCCGTATGCCAGGTACAAGCTTAAGCTACTAGGAGTTTTTGGGAGAAGTTATATGTATTTAGTTTTGAACATAGACTTCTAAGGAAATCTCTATAATAGGCTTGTGTTGTAGTTTTGATTATCTTGTTGATAGACTTTTAAGACGGGGGAATGCCCCTAAGATGATGTAAGGAATTATTAATTAAATGAAGATCTCATGTTTATTTATATAAGTTCTTGCTTGCTTTTATTATCTACTTAAATCTAATACCCCTGCGAGTCTCCTACTATCTTGGAAGTACGCATTGCATATGATATCGAAGCTCCTACATGACTAAGGTTGTCATTCATTAGCTTTAATATTATATGCGGCGGACTGCCACGTTTAGGGTACCCTCCGGGGCGTGACAACCATGCATGAATATGAACTTGTAGATATATAGTATGATAAAATAATTCACATAGAGAATAAGGGATGTAGAAAATTAAATAAGCATATATGTAAAAATCAAGTATTGGGAAGTCTTAGCTTGTATCAAGGTTTTTCGAAACTTAGAATGAACTAGTTCTAAAAAGAAAAGCAAGAAAATAATAGAAAAAACACGGGATTCTTAGTTTTATGTCAAGGCTCCCTAGACTTAGATTATGGATAAGTCCTAAAAAGAAATAAACAAAATCATTTTGACTTAATAAGAACAAGTCTAATATTAGAATGACTAGTCTTAATTTATTTGCATGAAAGAAATAAATAAATTGCAAGAACGTAAAAGCATGAATAAAAGTTAGATTAGTGAGCATCATATTCTAAGAATATATATATAGATACATACATATACATAATACATATAAGAAGTAAGATTAGTAGCGTGAACAAAATAACAATATAACAAGAATTTATAATGGAATATAGTGTTGAGCAAGATATGAACAAATTGTTGTTTTCATGATTTCCTCCCTAGCATAATTCTCATAGGGTTGTTAGAAATCAAAACACACAATAAGTTCATGTTATGTTCATATGAAGAAAAGAGAGGGTTTATGATTTTTACCAAAGGTTGATGAAGGATTTGGAGATGAAAGAAGCAAATGGATGTGTTTATTTTTCCTAAAGAGAAGTGGATGGTAGAGAGTGTTTGAAGGGAATTTGTTGGAGAGAAAAGTTGAGAGGAAAATTTGGTAGAGTTTTGATATGTATAATGAGATGTGTGAAAGAAGTGGAGAGAGAGATAGTATTTATGGAAAATTATGGAGGGAATTGTGATATAATAAAATAAATTGAAAAAGAAATAAAATTGATGGGAAGAGAGGGGATGTGTGCCAACCTTAAGGAAGGAGGGAGAGAGTGTGTGTGACAAAAATTGATTTTGATAGGAAAAAAAAAAGTAATAAAGTGTAAAAGAAGTTATGTAAAAAGTTGTATTGGAAATGAAAAATGTAGAATAGGTATATAGGTTGTAAGGAAAAGTAGAGATAGGTGAAATAGTAATGCATGGTAAAAATAGTATAGTGAATAGTAACCAAGACAAATAAATTATCGATGTAAAGAATATACGCGTAAAAAAGCTATATATGATATTTTTAGATACCGAAAAATTACAAAACTGATATTTTATGGATCCTTATATTATTATGAGTTTAGATATGTTATCGGAATATTTTTACCATTTTGTGTGCCGAGACACTGTTTTTGAAAACTGATCCCTTTCAGGTTTGAAACGAGCGATTTTTGGGCGAATATGATCCTTTTAAGTTACGTAACATGATTCCATACCATAATCTAATGTTATCGCATTTTTACTGTTTTAGTGTTTTATGCACGAGATTGTCAGATCTAAATTCATTAGGGTTTGTTATTAATCTAATTTACTTTAGGGTTCCAGTTTGACTTCCGGTTCTAGGGTTTTATCTATAAGATTTACATAAAATCTAGGGGTTTATAGTGAATATTTCTATTAGAAAAGAAGCTAACGTGGTGAATTTGTTATAATGAGCTTTGTATGAAATTTCACACACGTGATAGGGCTACTCATGACTTGACAGAGACCAAATTGCGGGTTGAATCACGAGCATGAGTCTTGATCATGATTGAAGCTGTATCAATGAATCATAAGGCATGGTTCTCTTAGTTTAAACCATGGACATGGCTAAAGGTGCGATTGGTTCTACAATTCTATGTTCTTGTTGTTTTTTCTTTAATTCTTGATCAAATCACTTTGATTCCTTTTTTTAAGCACAAAGGAGCTAAAAACAACAATTTAAGCAATAAAAGCACAATTTACCTTACCTTATCATATTTTTAAATATAACAAGTACAAATCCTTATGATTTGAATAGAGCAAGCATAACTTGTTAGTATCTTTCTCTAAGAGTTTTGTAAGGGGTTTTACAATTTTTGAAAAATCTTTTATGAATTTTCAATAAAATCTAGTATGCCCCATGGAACTCCGGATCCCTTTAGTTTTGGTTAGTGGTGGTAACTTCTCAATGACTTCAAACTTAGTTGTGTCAACATTAGTCCCCTGACTTAAATTTTATGTCCCAAGACGATGCCTGATCTGCTGAAAATGAATAGATAAAATAGGTATGAATACTAGCAGCAAGTATACCCAATCGAATTAAATAATACAATGATGAGCAAAGTATCGTTCCCACAAGGATCAATTAACTACTAAATAGTTATTAGTTTCCAATAATATTCAGGCAATCACTTTTGAAACAACTAAATGACAAACTGTTTCTAAACCTAGATTATCAATTATCACTAATAGTAATGAGAATGTTTTCACAAAAGATACATATCAATTAAATGTAGGAAAAACAGAATCCACCCTAGTGCACTAATCAGAATGCCATCTTGTTATAATAATAATCAGCTTTATGGATATTCATCAGAAATTATCAAAGATCTAAAAATCTTTTGACACCACTAATCAAACCATTAGTTTCCGCTATACAACTTAATAGTGGAATCAAATACACAATTATGAACCTCCCAATTCTATAATTTACTAATGCCTTAAACCAATTTCTCCTAATTCCTTAGTGAAAAACTGATTTAAAAACATTGCATTAATCTAAAAAGACAATTTCTAAATCAGACTAAATCACGTCGCTTCTACAATTGTAATTTAACCTAGATTTAAGAATTCCTATTGAACCCTAATTTTCCTTTCGAGTTATCAAAGTTTCTATAAACCTAGTTTAACAAGAAACAAGATTTATAGTTGGAATTACATTATGAATATTCCATAAATCTGATAATTTTTTAACAGGACTACAATAATCGTTTTAGCAATCTAGGGCTTAATCAATTTCCTACCAAAATAACTTAGAAGTTCATGGGTTGAATCAAATAAATACAGATCAATGAATTTGCAACAAAGGAATTCAACATTTCAAATACAATCATCAATGGAAATGGCATAAACAAGTAAAGATTAGATATCACCAAATTCTAATCAAAGATCTCTGTTGCAAAACACAAACAAGTCTTGATTCAAATCCTCGAATGATTACAAGCTTCAATTGATTACAATTTGAACCAAACCACAATCTTATAATGGAAGACTTAAACTCTAATATATTTCCATGTATCTCTCACATACTAAAACAAAGGAAACATCGATATTTTATAAACAAAGGTTGTGTAGAATTTGAATCTCTTTAATTCACTTTTGCAGTTATAGAATGTATGACGGCCTTTTCAACTTCTACGCCGGCGGTGTTCGTGGCGGCGTACAATTCAAAACAAAGCTACACAGGTAATGTTGAGGACGACTTTAATAATTTTCTTTTTGTGGACACTCAGCATCGTCTCAAAGCCGGTGGTGTTGATTCTTCTTTTGTCGGCATAAAATGAAATTGTCGAAGCCATCCAACTTCTGCTCTTAGTGCTTAAATTTTTAGGGTTGTAGATGGTCAAGGCCCCCCCAAAGCTGGCGGCGCAAAGGTTATTATGCCGATGTAGCTTCAAAAATTCCAAGGTTTGTTATGTTAATACCGGCCTTAATATTCTATATTCTATACATCCTCAAAGCCAGTGCAATGCCAGCGGTGTTGATGATTAATTTGCTAGTGTTTGTATAAAATCTCTAAGGCTAGCATTTGCTCTGTTCAAAGCCGGTAATGCAGCTGTCACGCCCCAGAGGGTATCCTAAACATGACAGTTCGCTGCATATAATATTAAAGCTAATGAATGACAATCCGTAGTCACGCAGGTTTCGATATTATGCAAGACGTGCTTCCAAGATAGTAGGAGACTCATAGGGGTATTACGTTTAAATAGATAGCAAAAGCAAGCATAAACTTAAATATAAACATAAGATCTTCATTCCATAATAAGTTCGTACATCATCTTAGGGGCATTCCCCGCCTTAAAGTCTTTGATCAACTATACTAATAACAAAATAAGCATAACTACTACATAAGTCTATTATAGAGATTTTTCCTAGAAGTCTATGTTCAAAACTAAAAATACATAGACTTCCTCCAAAAACTCCTAGTAGCGTAAGCTCATACTTGGCACACTAGGCTCCTCGGGGCCAACAGATAATCATACTGTAATAGAAAACTATAGGGTATAAGCAAATCTTGCTTAGTGAGATAATTCCCAACATATAACATTTCCATATGACAACCAAGTTATTTAATTCAAACATATGTAATGCATCAATCACATGATCAACCAAATACACAAGATTAACCAGAAATCAAGTGTAGCATGGATTTAACGCCCTCCATGACAAGGGTTGGGTGGTTACATACGACCATCAATAATTGCAGATTTGCCGGCTCCTGCTTGCCCTGTAGACTTCCTAGTTCTTACTGGCCATGTAGACTTACCGGCTCCTACTAGCCACCACTACTACTTCCTCGTTTCCCCACACGAAGAATAGTGGTGAAAATAATGTGACTCACAAGTATGATATGCATGAATAAATTTCAATTAATCATTTAACCATATAAGTTGAATTCATGTTAAGAGTGATCAACCATAATATCACCATATCAATACAAGAGTCACACTTTTATTTAACATATCGTCTTTCGATATACTTAATCTTCATTCAACAATTATTTCATAACATTGGTTCATTCATCTTTTCCTAAATTTCTAATGCCACTAATTACAAGCACAAGCAAGGAAATGTAACTTAGGAAAAGAATTAACTCACTCCATAATCGGTAGGTCTAATCGAAATAATCCTCTGGATAGAAGGTCTCGGGTCCCTCGTCACCTAAACAAGATGAAATACCCAAAATGAGTCTTTCATAAAACTTCTATTCTTGAAGTTTCAAAATTTCTCTTAAAATCGCGGTAAAAATCGTATAAAGGGAAATTCCAACTTAAAATGATCATAACTTGCTCATTTCAACTCAAAATTTCGCGTATAATATACCGTTTTCTACCTACTCGAAAAGATCTACGCATTTCTAAGCTTATTTTCATAAAACTAGGTCGTTTGGGTTCCGAAAAGATAGCGACCAGATTTGCCACGAATTTGCAAAAACTTGTTTTCCTTCTTGTAAACAAAGCTCATTTGAAAAGATAAATATTTCAAGTATTTTGTAAACTTTTTAAAAGGTATATACATATATGTAATGACTCAGAACTAATGTATGAAGTAAATGAAGTTGTCTCAACTTATGGAAAGTAAGGTTTTAAAAGACTTTGAACTTGAGATTTTATTGGAATATTTATTTTACTTTTGAAAGACCTTGAGTTATTTGTGATAAATATTCTTTTTCTAAATTTAATTTCTTTAAATTCCTAAGGAGTGGTTTTATTTTCTAAACTTAGATTCCAACAATTTTGTAAAAGTTATGAAAATTTTCTCACAAGAATATTTTAGTTCCTTGGTTTCTTGGGATTATTTAATTTTAATGAAAAGGGGTTCTACTTAGAAAAAGATGAAGTTATTGTAAAACTCTTGTTTACTTCATAAGTCTTTTGTATGTTTGTAAAATCTCTTATAAGTTCCTCTAAACATTAACTCCATATTTTTATTTGTAAACCCCCAAATTTTCGGAATTAGTTTAGCATAAAACCCTAAACCGGAAGTCAAACGAAACCCTAAAGGTCAACAAAACCCTAGTTTACCGTACCAAACTAAATCCAGCATTGCCGTTTTCTTTGGCCCTGAAAAACGAAGTTGGGATAATTAGCTAGGATAGTTCGTAATAACCATAGGTTTTATAAAAATTTCAGTTTCGCGAAATTTGGGTGTCCTTCGAACCCGATCGGACACAGTTCTCGAAACGTGTCCGAAAGCCCAGAATAGTAAAAATATTCCGAATACACGTTAGACTCGTAAAAATATAAGTTTTCCAAAAATATCAGTTTCGTAATTTTTCGGTAAGTAAAATAATAGATATAGCTATTATACGCGTATTTTCTTACTACCGGTACTTTAATTGTCATATCTACTTTACATACACTATTCATTACTATTCTACACTATTCTTTTATCTATACTTCTTCTTACACCTATTCTTACACTCTACATAACCTATAATCTTAACTTTTTACCTTTCCCATAACTTATATCACATCTATCTTTACTATTACATCTTTTATTTAACAAAAGTCAAAAGAATAATCACACTCCCTCACTACACTCAATGGCCGGCGCCCCCTCCCCCATGTGCCTCTCAATTTTGTTTCAATTTTATTTATTTTAATTACACAAAAATCACTCCTCAATTCCTATAAATTCCCCCCTCTCTTTCACTTCTTCACACATTCACTACCCACAATTCATACAAAAACTCTCTCAAATTTTCCTCTCAAAACTCTCCTAAATACCATCCCAAAACTCTCTCCAAATAATTCTACAACAACTTCTACCAACAAACAAAACCTATAACCACATAACCATATCAAAGTCTTCTTTAGGTAACCACTTTATATTTCTTTCTTTTTCTTCATTCATGTAACTTTACATGACCATAGTGTGAGTTTCCAAATACTACAAGTTATGGAAAACTACATTATGTTCATGTATTGTTCTTGTTCATGCCAATCCATTTATGTTTATGTTGTTTTATTATTGTTTATATATCTATACATATATACTATTCTTTAGAGCATATAAGCTCACTTGCAATTTATTATTTATTGCAAAGCAATTTATTTACTTTTCCATTGCAATTTATTTATTTATTCTTGTGAAATTAAGACTAGTCTCTAGTCTTAGACTTGTCTCATGAAGTCAAAACAAGCTTTTCTTTCTTTCATTTTATCTTATTATGGGACTAGTTTACTTCTTAGTCCCGGGAGCCTGAAAAGCTAAGACTCCAATACTTAACTTTATTATTAATTGCTTTATGTTCTTTGTTATTATTATTCATAATCATGTTCATTTAGATTGTTGTCAAAATTTTATTTTCTAAAGATAATTAAATAAAAGAAGGATTTTTGTCACTTAGAGATATGTTTATGAAGCATGAAAAATATAAGATAACAAAAATAAAACTCATTCATTTTTCAAGTTACAAAAAGAATTCACTATGAATTTAGAACTATTTTTACTTAAATATTTGTTATTCCACCTTGTTTTCCAAAGAAAATATTTGTTGATACAAAAATGGTTCTTTTTATAAAGATGAATGGCTAAGGAAATTTCAAAGCAAAAAGACCTATACAAACAAATAGGCAAGAAAGAAAATCTATGGTTTGAAAATAAAAATAAATGTTATTCTTTTCAGTTACAAAAGGAACACAAATTTTAGAAAAGATTTCTTAAGTCACATATCAATCCACTTATTTATTTATTTTTTTTTTACCAGAAATAAACTCTTATGAATGAATTATTTCTATGAAGCATGAGAAAAGAGTGAGAAATTTCAAGCAAAGATTTTGTAAAACAAATAGGTAAAGAAGATTGTACAAAAAAAATAAATAGGAATAATAGTGTATTTTCTAAAAACTCCAAATTAGTATTAGTATAGAAAACTTAGAAAATTTATTTCCAAAAAGTTACTTAGATATGTATATAGATAAGCTAATATAAAACGTTTTCGTAAATAAAAAGAAACAACATAATCATTTCAAGAAGTTTACCAACATGGAAATTTTTTTTTAAACTAAATTTGCCTAAAAACAACTCCAAAACCGACATGATTTTTCTTAAGAAAAATAAATGGACAACAAAACACTTGAGCATGAAAGAATATGAGCTAAGTAGTCATCAAAAGAAAATTTTCCAACTATATAGATAACTAAGTATTTATCATACGAATTTTGATTTCTAGAACCAAAGTTGTTTTTACTTGAAAATCCGTGGTGAATTTTGTCGCCACTTTTTGGAGCCTATATGACCTTTTTTGTTGGAAATAATTTTGGAAATGGGTAGATCTTTTCGAGTAGGTAAAATCGGTATATTATATGCACAATTCCGAGTTAAAATGACCAAGTTATGGCAATTTTAAGTTGGAACATTCCTTCATACGAACTTTAACTTTCTTTGACATTCTTTTGTCAAAATTCAAGAAAATCATCAAGAAAAACTCATTGTGGTATTTCCTTTGGCTAGGTAACCCCGAGGAAGGATCCTTTACCCCGAAGAATATTACGACTAAGTGGAGATGTGAACGACTCCCCCGCATAGAAATAGTCACCATGGCATCGTGAGTTTATTTCCATTAAATGCTATACTTTTGTGCTTGTAAATTAGTTGCACTAGAGTTAGGAAAAGTTAAACCGATATGTATGTAAAATAATTCTTTGAAAGAATGTAAGAAGATCGAAGCCAGAATTGTTTTAAGTGATTGTTTTAGTACAATATTGATTTGTATGAAAATTCCTTGATCGCCTTAAATTTAAGAATAATTATGCTATGACTTTATAAATAAATGAATTCATGCATACCACGAAGTGAGTCACATTACATTTTGGGTTATTATCCTTGGGTGAGAAGGATAGTAAGCTCATGTCGAAAGCAACACTTGGCGGAAGATCCAAAAGCGATTGCTTGGCGGCTTAATGGAATATGCTTGGTGGTAGATCCGAAAGCAAGGTTAATCAAGTAGATTCGGAATGCTCGACGATGAGTGCTCGTGAGCAAGAAAACTTTTTATTTAAAACTACTTGAATTGAGGCTATGTATCACCAAACCCAGAATGGAGGGCGCAAATCCATTCAACATATAGTTCCCGGAAAGCTATATGATTGATTGCCCACGTGTTTGATGCATTACATATGTGTGATTAACCAACTTGTTTGAATCTTGTTACAAGAAGTTATTTATGGAAATAGTTCTCACTAAGCCTATTAGCTTATACCCCGATAGATATCTTTTGCAGTTTCCTTACTTATGGTTAAGGCCACGTGGACCATGCGGGCAGGTAATCTCTTTTGAACATTAGAAACTTAGATATAGTGTAGCATAGTATTAGCATGCAAATATGTATATAATAGATTAGTAATTTAGGGAATTGTCCCTAAGTTTGTAAAGTCTTTGCCATGAACGAATAATTATTGTGAACCCTCTTTTCTTAATATGTTTTTAGATCTCCTTAAGCTTCATAATTCCATATATAGTCCTCTAAAATTGTGAAAGTTAGCCTTACACTTGATATAAAAGCTTTTGGGAATGACTAAGGTTGTCATACTTAAGCTTTAATATTGAGTGTGGCGAACTGTCACGTTTAGGGTACCCATTGGGCGTGACAGTATTTCTAGAGGGAAAACTTTTATCTTAAGAAAACATTTCCTTCATTTATTTTGTTGAGACAAAACCATTATGTTCATGCATACATATGAATCATAAGCTATGAAAATATGAAAGAACATAATAACTTAAAAGAATAAGCATAAAAAGAAATAAATCAAGTATTGGACCTTTGCTTCATCAAGGTACCCCGGGACTAAGAAAAGAAGTCCCGAAAAAGGAAAAGAAAAGAATTGTTTTGACTGATGAGGACAAGTCTAAGACTAAATGACTAGTCTTAAAATCAACTTGAAATAAATAAATTGCAATAAAGTAAATAAATTGCATGAAAGATAAATAAATTGCAAGACAATGAGCTTATATGCTCTAAATAGTATATATAGCTATATAGATATATTAGATCAAAATAAACATAAAGGAGATATAAAGAAACAAAAAGGAACATAAAGGAATTGGATTATGAACAAAAAACAAGAAGTATGAACCTATTGTTACTTTCTTAACCTTCATGGTTTTAGAAAACACACACTAAGTTCATACTAAGTAGATGAACATAGAAATTTCTTGAAGAAAGTTTACCTAAATGAGATGAACTAAAGAGAGCTTCTGGAAGACATTTCTAGAGGAATTTTTAGAAGTAACTTCAGTCAGTAATGAGAAGTGTGAAAGAAGTGAAAGTGTGAAAGGGTATTTATAGGGAAATATAGGAGATAATTTGTGTTAATTAAAATAAATGAAAAATAAAAAATTTGAGGGAATTAGGAAGGGGCCAGCGCCATTACATGCATGGGGAAGACAAAAATTTAATTTTTTTGTTATTTTGTTAATTAAAAGTAAGAAATGAAATATGTGAAGTTGTATTGGAAATGAAAATGTGTAAGAAATAGTGTATGGTTTGTAAGAGTAGATTGTAAGAAAAAGTAAAGATAGATGAATAGTGTAGAATAGTAGAAAATAGTATAATGTAAAAGTAGACATGACAATTTAATGCCAGTGAGTAAGAATATCGCGGTATAAAAGTGATATATGATATTTTTTAGCTACCGAAAAATTACGAAATTGATATTTTTGAAAATCTTATATATTTAAGAGTCTAACGGTATATTCGGAATATTTATCCTATTCTGGGCTTCCCGACACGTTTTTCAAGAACTATGTCTGATCGGGCTCAAAGGACACTCGAATTCCTTCAATCTGATATTTTTATATGACCTATAGCAATTACGAACTATGATAGCTAACTTTTCCAACTTCGTTTTCTAGGGCTTGAGAAAACGGCAATGCCGGACTTAAGCGGATACGGTAAACTAGGGTTTTGGTTGGCTTAAGAATCCGGTTGACTTCCGATTAGGGTTTAAGCTTTTAAATTTGGATCCAAAAATTCGGGGACTTACAGCAGCTTTATTCCATGGTCAGTGTTTAATGATGTCTTGATCAAAATTGCTAAATTTTCTTCAAACTTTGTTTTCCATGTTCTATTTAGACCTGAAACATCAAATTAAACATATCCAAGTACCATTTCTTGCAATTTCATAAAGATTAAGAGAAATTCTGCAACAATCGCACAATGAAAGTTGTATAAACACGACTTTATTTAATGTCCTGCTTCACCATAAAATGACAATTTTCCCATTTTAAATAAGGTTTGTCTCTTCACATCTCTAGATGATCTTTTTCAAGGTCAAAAGGCATCCATCAAAGGAATAAAAAAAATATCAAAATTCATCCATAAAGACCTCCATCACATTCTACTAAATCTTCAAAAAATGGCCATCATACATCGTTGAAATGTTTTGTTGGGGCATTACATAAACTAAATGACATGCTTCTGCAGGCAAAAGTTCCATAGGGGCAAGTGCAAGTGGTCTTTTCTTGATCTTTAATGTTATCGAGATTGAAATATCTTACATTACAGAAGAAGCATTAGAAGGTGTGTTCTGCTAATCTCTAGCTCTTATCAATGAAGGAAGTAGAAAGTGATCCTTTTTCTAGCATGTTCGCTTCCTATAATCAATGTACACATGCATCTAGTAGAGTGCATAGGAAATAGCTCATTTTTCTCATTGGAAAGAAGTATCATCCCTCCTTTCTTTGGAAAACTTGAACTGGACTCACCATGTACTATTTGAAATGGATATATATATATATATATATATAATATCAGCATCCAAACAGGTTCCACTTGC
>JAMXBD010004505.1:0-58805 GCA_024138025.1 Combretum micranthum
TTGCATTTGCTTCATCAATAATCGTATAAACTTGCTACTTAATGCTTTTATATGTTGATTTTAAGCGACTTAAGCTTGAACTTATAAAGAATAGCAAAAATCAATAAATACACATAAAACAAAGAGCACGGGTCAAGACATGGTTGTGCCTAAGGATAAATCCAAGAAGATTTGTTCATAGATGACTATGCGGTTATGGTGTTAGCAGGGTTTGAAGAAGATGATTACATATTTTACTGCGTTTATGGACGCAGTTGTGCAAAAAGGTATTAATTAATTTCATGCAACGTGCTCAGGATACAACACCACTTTAGACGCGTGCATGGGACGACATTGCTATGTGCTATAGTTAAGAGTATCTTTGTTTATGTGGTTGTGCAAGCATTAGTTTTACAATTGAAAAAAATATCACAAATGATCAACATTTAAAGACATGGGCACATTAAAAGAGTATTCAATATAGTTGAGGCCATGTTCATAGGAGCAATTGCATCAATGATGAATTTTAGTTAAATGAGAAAGACGCGATGCGACTGTGTGGTAGTTTGTTTCTAGTATTTTTGACATGAATTCCATTATTTTTGTACGTTTTTGACATGTCAACATCTTTTATACTATAAGTATTTACTTTCATGAAACCCTATAGAGAGTGACATATAGACAGATCTAGATAATACTTTTAAGTCAGAATAGTGAATTTTATATAGAATCAGATAGGGTTTTGCATATTTTGTCTTTGCTTTTGGAATTCATAGCTGATCTTAAAGGAGATTGCTTATTGGACCTTATTAATTCTCAATTACAAAGGATTATGGTTTTAATAGAATTTATCTTATCATGATCTTCATTTACTTCTCTAAATTGTTGAATTATCTTACTCGATCTATGGATATGTAATTGAATTAACTTATATCTTATGGATGCTTAGGTTGAAAGCATGTGAGTCTATTGTGGTTTAATCATTTAGTATTAATTTACTTTATTCAATAGCGTGAGCCGATTAGATCTTGAGTTCGCATGGTTCACAATATGGATTAATATATGATTTCATTAAAATTGATTGCGAAATTGTTTTAATGAGTAAATCAAGGCTATTGATGGTGATTGTTTATAGCTTTAAAGATAGAGTATGAAATTCTTCAGAAATTAATGCTATGAATTTTGGTTCTTAACACGATTCTAAGCTGTTATTAATTAGGAAGATATTCCAATCAATAAACTTAGGGTTAAAAATTGATGATCTTGACAAAGGCTTCAACATATCTTTTAGAATTTGCAATTCAAGAAATTGATACAAAACTTATTGAGATTCTTTCGAGTTACATGATAAAACAAAATGGCAAAACAAGATCTAAGTGGTTTGTATATTGGATTAATCTTAATTTGTGTGAAACCATGCCATGAGTTCTTATAGCTTAATTTTAGTTTTAGATAGAGTTAATTGATTAAATTCCCTTGATTTTCTTAGATTTGTTAATAGGAAAATGGTAGGTAGGAGTAATCACTAGGTTCCCCAAGGAATATGACCTATATGTGCTTTCTATACTATATTGATAGGTACGCTTACCTTTAGACTGTAGTTAGAAAGAAGATTTAGAAAAGAAAATATTCTAAGACCTGGTCTCAACCAAAAAGCATAAATCGAAAAAATGGGAATAAATTCTACCATTAGCCATTGCAATGGTGAGGTAATAACTATTGTCTATGTGATGTACTTGCTCACTTACACCCAAGAAACCAGTGCATAGAATAAGTTGTTGCTATATAATGAGATTATCTAGACATATTTATGTATAAATAAGAGTGATACAATTGCATGTGAATCTTGTTTCCTTTATAAATAGATAAATATGAACATGGACCAAAAGGAAACATACTATTGTACGTACAAATGGCTATCTAATGAAAAGGAAAAGCACATCACGAAAAGACTAAAATCACTATGTGTTTCCTAAAAATAATTATGACCTATATATGAAATTGTAAATTTAATTTAATTTAATAGCATACCATTCTTTTTATACTGCAATAACATATTGATATCGAGGACAATATGAATCATAAAGGACATAAAATAAACTTAATATTTGTATAAGCAATGAAATAGTTCATTTTTTCAAGTAGTTCGTGTACCATTTTGATAATTAGTCACAATCGCAATTAACATAAGAATATCCCCCTTTTTCCTTTTATTTTTTTTTTAAAATCTCATGTGTTAAACATTGTTATCCATCATAATCTAAAAAAAGCTTACATAGTCTTGTCGTGGACATTGTTTTGGCTATAGTTTTAGTATTAAATTGATTATGAAATATTAATATAAAAAAAATACTAAAGGTTTGATCATGGCTAGAATTAATTTGAAATGTTCAATAATCAAGGGGATTGATGGTCACTACAAGAAAATTTAACTTTAAGAAAGAAATTCTACGATAGAAAATTAATAAGATAAATTCTATCTCTATAGATAAAATCAGCTATGATAATTTTTTGTAAATGAAATTTATTTGATATAAATTCTTTTTCTAAAACCCAAATTTCATATACTAGACCATAAAATTTTTCTATAACCTTAACGAAAAGTACTGCTCTACAACAACAACCTCGCCAAACCACCAACGTTGTTAAATCCATGACTATCATATTCATCTCTAACCCCAAAATTATCTCGCTACTCATTTTGATTTTGGCATCTAACTTTTTGAAAAGACAAAGAATTAAGTAGCATAAATGACTACTATGGGCTCTGGTAGGCAATAAAGAGAATTTATTTATTTGTTTTCATTCTCTTCCTTGGAATAATCCTTATCCGGCGAAATTTCAACGTATGTCTATGAATTTTGTTGGCCAGTTCTTACTTGACTTTGTGGTTCAACTATTAAGTCATATACACCACAATACTTATCTGCTACAACTCAGCAAAATGACAACAAAAGATATAGGATATTTCCATCAAAATACAGAGCTTTCATAGTAGCATAACTGAAAATAGTCAATAGTAATTGGATCATAGATCAATGTAACAATAAATAACAAAATAGGTTGTAACAAATTGTATCCAAGATGAATATAAAAGGCAAAAAGAAAAAGGAGAAAACCATTAATTGGCTCCATAAACAAGAGTCTTTGAGACTCGGAGCTTGAGTATAGCTCGAAGGTACTTGCACATACACAAATGAACACTTAATAGAATCAATTAGGAAGATGATATAAGAAAGTTTAAGAAAGTATTCCAAGGCTACCTTAGTAAGTAAAGTGAGATTTGAGTGGATAAGAGCGGCGGAGTAGGGTCAGTGAAGGAGTGAGTAGAATGGGCTACTATCACTTAGTGGGCAGTGTAACATTTGGTGCTCTTATTTCTTGATTATGCCTTAAATTCTTGATTTGATGGCATTGTGGAAATAAGAAATATGCCTTTAGAGGAAAGATTGGACAAATTGGAAGTTATTATTTCAAAAGAAATGGATAGAAAATTGGTTGTGTTCATAGAGGAAATTAAACAAACTATAAGTAATAGTTTGTCAACTATTGGGAGTCAAACCCTAACATTATTATCACAATAGTCAAACGGAGTTAAGTCATCACTTTCTACTGGGAGTCAATTCAGATTCCATACTTAGAGGCATTAAACTTGAAATTCCCAAGTTTAATAGAGAGGATACGTTAAGATGGTTGTTTAAGACAGAAAGATCCTTTATATTTCATAAAGTACTTGTTGAAAATAGGATCATAATAGCTTCTTTTGCAATAGATGATAGGACATTGGAACGGTATCAGTGGTTAAAGAATAAACATCAAGCTACTACCTACGATGCTTTCAAGAGAATAGCAGAAGATAGGTTTGGACCTTCTTTATAGGAGGACATGAAGGACAATTATCTAAGTTGCTGAAAATATCAACAACAGAGGACTATCAAAGGAAGTTTAAAGCCCTATCCAATAGAGTTATGGTATTGTTAGATAGTTTCTTGATAAGTTGTTCCATATTGGGTCTTAAACCCGATTTGAAATGTGAACTAAAAATTGCAAGACCAAAAGACATGATTAAAACCATTACTTTAGCCAAACTGCATTAAGCTAAATATAATGAACAGTATCAACTTAAACATATTCATACCTTTCAAACCAATTCTTTTTCTAAACCTTCATCATAAGCTTTAGAATTTTCTAAACTAAAACTCTTGATCAACTCTCTCTTTTTTTCAAACTAGAAACTAAAACATCAATTAAACTTTCACTTGAGCAAATCGCAACAAGAAGGGAGCAAGGGTTATGATACAAATATGATGAAAAATATAGTAGAAATCATAAGTGTAAGGCAAAATTCATGTTGATGCTTGTAAATGCTGAAGACAGTAACGTAGAACAAAATGAAGTAATGGAATACACAATTGATGATTCTCTTTATATACTGCTCGATGATTCTTTGAGTGTTAATAGTGATGTTATTGTAGTTTTTATGCATTGTTTAGCATATTAGTTCCTAGGACTTTACTATTCATGGGCATAATCCAAAACAAAACATTTTCTATATTGATAGATAGTGGTAGCATGCATAATTTTTTACAATCAAGAGTAGCCAAGTTTTGAATTTACTGGTGATAACATCATCTAAGTTTGTAGTCAAGACTAGAGATGGCACAAAATTATGGAGTGAAGGGCAATATGAGAATGTATCTGTGACCATCCAAGATATGAATTTCAGATGACTTTCTATGTCTTGCCTATACAAGGAGTTGATGTAGTGTTGGGTGTACAATGGATGCAAAATTCAAGGCCAATAACAATTAACTATATTACAATGACTATACAATTTACTTGAAAGGGTCGACTGTGCCTTTTTAGGGTGATGGGGCTATTGTGCACCTAATATCATATCACTAATTATGACGTTTCATTAAAATAAATGTTGTTGCATCTTTTTTAATAATTAATGGCTTAACCTTATGATTTCACTCCAAGTTTCACCAGCAATGATGCTTTTGCAAGCATATTGGGCAAATACTCTATTATGTTCGAGACATTAACATCCTTGCTACCATGCCATAATATTCAACATTAGATCCATTTGAATTTAGATGTTTTAAGACATGGTATGGGTGTGGTGTAGCTATAGTGGAACAAACCAATGACACTTTTTAGTAAGAAGATGCCAACAAATTTACGCAATGTATCTACGTATGTGAGAGAATTATATGCCATTGTTGAAGCTGTCAAGAAATAAAGACAATACCTCCTTGGCCAATATTTTACAATACCTATTGATCATCGAATTTTGAAGAAAACACCGAATCAATTTATTCAAACTCCAAAACAATAGAAGTATCTATCCTAATTGATAGGATATGATTGTATAGTCATTTATAAGCTAGGTCGTGAGAATATCATTGTCAATGCTTTATCTTGTCAAAGTAGTGATGACGCAGCGGAATAAGAAAAGGTTTGTTGCAAGACCATTGAACCGCGCATGATTATTATCGCGTGATCTTCAAAAGCCTATTGACTATCATTTCTCCCAGGCGATTGACATCAAATAACAAGATCTCATAAAGATCCAAAATTTGGATAAAGAGAGAAAACACTCTCAAAAAGTTTTCATAAAATGTCAAAAGCTATCTCTTGTTTATACAACCTAAAACCTTTATATAGACTTTCAAATAAACAAAACAAAGGAGAAACCAACATAGAAAAACCTAAAACATAAGCTAGACATGGACAAATAAAAGTTGGTGCGCATAAAAATAAAAGCTGACGATGTTCACTGTAGGCCAATATAAAGCCGACGGCTTATCCCTTCAATGCTAGTGGCATTAGTCTTCTTAGCCGGCAACATAAGTCCGGCATTGGTTCAAATCAGACCAATTATCTCCATGCAATTTAATGTTGATTTTCTGCTTCATTTTTGCATCACTTCCTACTCCCTTTTCCAAATTAGCTATGTCCCATCTCTTCTACTGCATCATACTCTCTCGGTTGGACAAAATTCACCCTCGAATTTTAATTGTGTCAAGCAAGATCCATTTGGGATTAACAGAATAAACTATCTAGAAAGGGTTTTATCCAATACCATGGATGACCGCATGTTTGTGTACAAATTCAACTAGATTCACCTTTTGATCCGAACTTTTCACATGTTTACCCATGAAGCTTCTTAACTCCTCTACAACATGAACCTTACCACACTCACGTGGCAGATCTGCATATGACCCGTCTTCACCTATTGAAGCAAACATGATATTAGAATCACAAATCTCCTCCATGACTGTCTTAGGAGTTATAAATGAATTCCTAAGTAGCAGATTCATCTTGTCATCTCCTAGCATAATTTCCTGTTCACTAGCATAAAAATCAAACATTGATTCACCAACAATAACAACTCAAAAATTTTATCCTTTTCATCATCAAAACAAGTGTTGAAGATTGGCTTTTCATTAGCCTCAAATACATCTTCTTCACCATGTTCTTCATCATAAATTGGTTCATCATTACTTCCTGCTTCAATTTCATCAAAAATAAGTTTCTCATCCTTATCCTCCTTAATAAAAGAAAAATCATTGTTTTCATCTTCCTCATAATCATCAAAGATAGATTTTCTACTCCCCTTAATCTCAAACACATCATTAAATTTTGGGATTTTTGTGTTCATCTTTAATTCCCAACAACTACTACTTACTTAACAAAAGAGGAGCCATCATCTGGTTCCTCAAAACCTACATTAGGTATCAAATTAGAATTAGGCACCAGATCAGGGTTAGGGTTTCTACCTTTATTCTGATTCTGCACAAGCACCTCTATCTTCTCCGACATCCAATTAGGGTTTTGTTCTATCTAAGGTTTTTAACCCATTGGGTCCTCATCAATGCACCCATTCTTTTTGGAATAAACTCTAACCTTGGTCAAATCGGAACTTCAAAAGTCAATTATGATCAAGACAAACTAGTAGTTTCAACTCCAGCAATCCTGTACTCGGAACCTGAGGACAATAAAAATGAGCTAATGATGGATTATAGTTCGGAATGATATGAGGAAGCCTAAAAAGATCAGATTTATCGAAAATTCGATCATTTCGGACTCGAGCAGGATCATTCTCAAAAAATGTGCGCCAATGTCGGAATAGTAAAATTATTGCAATAATACCTTTAAACTCATAATTATACAAGGATTTCGAAAATATCATTTTTGTAAATTTTTTTGACCAAAAATATCAAATATATTTCGTTTACACATATTTTCTATACTACCGATATCTTATTTGTTTAGTCTACTATTCATTATACAATTTCAACTATTTATTACTATTAAACTATCTCTACTTTTCTTACTGCCTATTCTTACATACTTACAAACCTATTTCTTACATTTACCTTTACCATAAAACCTTACACATATCACATCTTACTTTTAATTACTTGTAATACAAAACAACAAATAAAAATCATTTTACCCCTTCCTTCTTCTAGTAGTTAGCGCACCCCCTCTTCCCCTCTATCCAATTTTTTTTTCATTTTTATTTAATTTTAATCACACAAATTTCTATTCCAAAACTTTATGAATACCACATCTCCCTCAATCTCTTTAATATATCTTATTTTTCCTATCAAAACTCTGCCAAATTCTTTCCTCAAATTTTCTCTCCAACCATTTCTATAAAAACACTTTCTACCTCTCCATTCCATAAACCATTCATCATACTCATACTATCATATCATCTATCTACAACAATCTTAGGTAAAAACTTTTATAACATTCTTCATGTTCGTGTTAACATAACATGATCATAGTGTATATTTCATAAACCCATGGGGTATTATGAAAGCAATAATATGTTCATGTTTTGTTTAACAATGTTCAAATAATATTATTGTTGTTGTTATATTATTATGCTTTATTACTGCTCCTAATATAAATTTTATATATTGCTAAGTATATTTATGTATATATATTCTTAGAACCTATAAACTCACTAACATATCTTTTTATTTATTCATGAACTTATATTTATTGTAATTTATTTATTTATTTTATGTAATTTTATTAAGACTAATCATTTGGGGGCTTGATATAAATCTAAGACTTCCATGTTTTTCTTATTATTTTCATGCTTTTCTTTTTAGAACCAGTTCATTCTAAGTTCCGAGAAGCGTTGATACAAGCTAAGACTTCCAATACTTGATTTACTTATATGCTTATTTAATTTTCTATGACCTTCATTTTTTTATGTACTTTATTCTTTTTACATAATTAAAATGCATGAACATAATGTTGTTGTGTTGATAAAATTTCCAAGAAAAAAAAAGGATTTATTTTCTCTCACTTAAGAATAAGAACTAAATTCTCTAAAAACATGATTTTAACACCAAGGAAAAATTTCCATTAAAACTTAAAATCATGATTTAACAATATTCTTTTCAAAAACTTTAATAAATTCATCATAAATTTTTAAGTGTGGATACTATGCAAAGATTTTTCAAAACTTAATTACGAGGTTCTCTTACTCTTTTTTCAAAATACTAAAATAAATTATTAAATTTTAAGGTTGATAATTCTTTGTTCTGAAAATTTTTCTGAAGAATTTTTTTATAGGATTCACACTCATATATTGAAAAATAGTAAGAATCAAATAATTTTTCTAAGAGAAGTTTAAGATTAATTAACTAGTTTAAAATCCACTTAGAAAATGAAATATATACAACTTAAAAAATGGTCCAGCGATGATCTTTTCAAACTATTAAAATAGGATTATTATAAATTTTTAATATTGATAATTATTTGCTTTGCAATATTTTCTTAAAAATTTATTTATAAGACTTATATCAACACCTTGAAAAATATTGATAACAAAGAAAGTTTTTCTAACTCAAGATTAAATTACTAGTTTAACATTCACTTAAAAAATTGTTAGATAACTTAAAGAACCAACTCTTTAAGAAATAAATCTATCCTTTAAATTTAAAATATAAAAATGATGGTTTTAAGAATAAGCATTAATTAGTAATAAACCCAAATTTTGATTTTTCTGCTAACAACTTAAAGAAAGATTTTGAGAATTTCATTTTCCAAACTTCTAGAAGTAGATTGTTTTATGAAAAATCATTATTAAGACATAATCACTAGAATCATGCATATGATATGAGTATATATCTATATTAAATGATTTTTCAAGTTATATAAATATTTATGTGTTGTTATGAACTTTTGGATGAAGTAAGATTATGAAAAGTTACAATTCATGGGCTAGGATTTTCATGTCTAATCTGTACTAACCCATTTCGAAACCCCAATGGCTTTTAACATAAAAAAAATAAACTTAAAAATAGATAGATCTTTTCAAGTAGGTACAGAACGACATCTTATATGTGAAATTCTCAGTTAAAATGAGCAAGTTATTATTGTTTTAAGTTGGAATTTTCATTCATCCGATTTTTTATGAAAGTAGTAAAATAGAATTAGAAAGTTTGAGTAGAACTTCCATGAAATACTCATCCTGGGTATTTCTTTCGTTTAGGTGACGAGGAATTGGAGGATCCATATTAGGAGGAGTTTTATGAGTAAAGGATTTTTGGCAAGGATGGCCAATGAGTTTATCTCCTACTTTTACATACTTGTTTGTGCTATAGCTAGAGGTACTACAAGATGGAAAAGATGAAAATGGAATATACATGATAATATTGGTTGAAAGTATACTAAACATATCGAAAAATAAATTGTTGTTAAATAAATTTGTGTTCTACTATTATGATGGAGTGTCTACAAATTCTATGATCACTTTTAAATTACCTTAGTCACATGTCAAGAATTATATTAATTGATTCATGCATATCTCGAAGTGACACATTGCATGTAGCTACTATGCCTCCGTGGGATGAGAGTATAGTAATGAAGTAATCGCAGGAACGGTAAGATTGCCAAGATGGGCGAATTGGAGCTATAAAGAACTATTTCAGATGAGCAAGTATGAGCTGAAAAGAACTACAGGTTGGATGATAAAGATGAGTTTTAAAGAGCCAGGAATACCTAACACCTAATGGAAGGTATAAATCCATTCAAATATATGATTTCCGGCAAATCATATGTATTGCTTGCTCACGTGTTTGATGTATTTCATATGCCTGTTTAATAACTTGTTTAATTTTATTGATATAAGTACGTTAATTTGGGAATATTCTCATTAAGCTAGTTGAACTTACACCTTAATAGATTTTTGTTGATGCAGGATCAATATTTTTTTATACATGAGGCCTCTGGTTATGCAGGTAAGCTTATGCTTTTGCAAAGCTTTTGGGGGAAATCTTTTTTAAGATCTTAGAATAGATTTCTTTTAAATTCTTTATAATTATAGTTGTTATCATATGTAAGACTCAGACTATCTTTCGAACATTAGAGACTTAGCGGGAATGCCCCTAAGATGATGTAAAGACTATATTTTTATGATTTTAAAGGTAATGTTTATCTAGACTCTTGTATGCTATATTACTTTCTCAAACTACACTTCCCACTTGTATCTTCTATTACTATGATAGACGTCTTACATATGGCATCAAAGCTTTTGCGTGACATTAGGAAGTCATTCTTAAGCTTTAATACCATATGTGGCGGACTACCACATTTAGAGTGTCCTTTAGGGCATGACATGCACCTGTTTATCGATGATTAATTCGATCTGTCGATCTAAATCATCGAGGACTGTAAGTTTCATCCACTATTGTGCGACATTAGTTGCCCTGTCATTTGGGAGGCATCTTCTCCAAGAACGAACCCTCTAAGAGCGAACGCGGCTCTAATACCAAAATTGATGCAGCGGAATATGAAAATGTTTATCGCAAGACCATTGAATCACACACGACTACCATCCAATGATCTTCAAAAGCCTACTGATTCTCATAATACCTAGGCGATTGACATCAAATAACAAATCTCATAAAGATCTGAAATTTGGATAAAGAGAGGAAACACTCTTATAAAGCTTTGATAAAATGTCAAAAGCCATCTCTTGTTTATACAACTCAAAGCCTTTATATAGACTTTCAAAGAAACAAAACAAAGGAAAAACTAACATAGAAAACCCTAAAACATAAGCTAGACACAGACAAATAAAAGTTGGTGCCCATATAAATAAAAGCTGGTGATGTTCACTATAGACGGGCATAAAGCCGACGGCTCATCCATTCAATGCTGGCGGTGTTGGTCTTCTAAGCCGATGGCGTAAGTTCGACATTGGTTCAAATCAAGCTACTTATTTCCATGCGATTTAAAGTTGATTTTCTGCTTCATTTTTGCATCACTTCCTATGCCTTTTTCCCAATTAGCTATGTCCCATCTCTTCCACTGCATCAAGTGATCAAGGAGAGTATTTTTGCTTATCAATACCCTATTTCAGATTTCTTGATGATTTGAAATAGGAATATCAAGTGCTTCCAACCTTTCATGAATTGCTGTCTGACTTAAGCTAAGGAAAAATTATGAAATATGAATTATCTTAGAGAAATGAGCTGTTATATTTTGGAACTTGATTGTTTCTTGTGCCTCAATCTAAGGTCATTCCTACATTACTATTGGAATTTCATAGTTCTCCTTGTGCTAGTCAGTTTGGTGCACCAAAAACCTATGAAAGGTTAGAAGCTTCTTTCTTTTGGGAAGGGATGAATGCATAGTTGAAGACTTTGTGCAACAATGAATTGTATGATAACAAGTGAAGTATATGAACAAGGAACCAATAGGATTGCTGTAATCATTGCTAGTTCTAGAAAGGATTTAGGAGGACACTAGTATGGATTTTATTACATCCCTTCCACGTTCAACAAGATTTGCAGTGATATATGTGGTTGTAGATAGACTCTAAATATTGTCATTTTGGATCACTTGATGAACACTACACAACTTCTAAAGTTGCTTACCTATCCTTGAATATTATGTAAAGTTGCATGGATTTCCTAAATCGATTGTTTCAAATAGAGATACAATCTTTACAAGTAAGTTTTGGAGAAAGCTGTTCAAACTTAGTGGAACTCACTTGAATATGTTAAGTTCTTACCATTTGCAATCAGAGGTCAAATGGAAGTACTGAACTAAGTGATTTAGCAATATTTTCAAAGCTTCATGATGGGATTTCCTAACCAATGGGTTGCTTTTTTTCCTCATAGTAGACTACCTCTTGCTCTACTAGATTATGTTTGTAAACCCCTAAAGTTTTATGATCGATTAAGATCAAACCCTAATTAGAAGGTCAACCGGAAATCCTAAAGTCAACAAAACCCTAGTCAGATGGATCGTAGTAAGACGCAACCGTTCAAGTCCGGTAATCCTGTGTTCGTAACCCTAAGTAAGTAAGTGAGAGTTTAGTATGTAGAATAATTCGTAATAATATGAGAAAGCTTAAAAATATCAAATTAGTTAGACAGCGATTCGTTTTGAGCCCGATCAAATACAGTTTTCAAAAATGCGTCCAGGGGCTTGGTAGTAAAAATATTTCGGATATACTGTTAGACTAGCAAAGATATAAGGTTTTCAAATATATTAGTTTTATAATTTTTCGGTAACTAAAAATATCAGATTTCGTAATTATACGCGTATTTTCTTACTACCAATACTTTATTTGCCTTCTCTACTTTACATTACACCATTCATTACTATTCTATACTATTTATCTATCTCTACTTTTTCTTACAACCTACTCTTACAACTATACACCTATTTTCTTACAATTTTCATTTCCAATAAAACCTTACATCTCTCACATCTTACTTTTCATTAATAAAATACAAAAAATAAATAAATAATCTCCCTCTCAAAATTGTGCCGACCCCCTCTCTTCTTGCCTCAATTTGTTTTATTTTTTATTTATTTAATTAACACAAATTATCCTCCACTTTTTCTTATAAATACCATCTCTTCCTTCCATTTCCTTCACACATTTCATACACTACAATTACTCTCTCAAAATCTCTCCAAAAGTTCTCTCAAAATTTCTCTCTAGTTTATCTTTCATAGGTAATGCTTCTTGAAGTCTTCTTTATGTTCATTTACTTAGTATGAATATAGTGTGAGTAACTAAATATATCTATATAGTTATATATATCTTTTAGAGCATATAAGCTCACTTGTTATTGCAATTTATTTACTTTCCTTACATTTATTTACTTTTAAGTTGTTTTAAGACTAGTCTTTCTAGTTTTAGACTTGTCCTCATCAAGTCAAAACTATTTTCTTTTTCTTTTGGGACTAGTCTATTCTTAGTCCCAAGAAGCCTTGAAGAAGCTAAGGCTCCCAATACTTGACAATTATTATTATACTTATTTATTTCTTATATTCTTTATAATCTTCTCTTGTGATATTTTTTAGCTTTTAAAACTACATGATCATATTCATGCATGGCTAATAAGTTATTGTCCAAATAAAAATGAATCTTTTTTATGAAAGAATAAAATTTGATCAACATTTTTCCAAAGACTTAGAAAAATATTTTCAAATAAATCTCTTTTAAAAGTTTATGTAAACTCTCGGTCAAAAAAAGTTTATGTAAACTCATCATGAAATTTTAAACTATTAATAAAGAAGTTTCTTTAAAGTCTAAAGATATTTTCTTTTCAAACAACAAAAGAAGTCTTGATATATAGATAATAACTTGGTACTATTTTTACCAACTTCCTAAACCAAGAGCTAAATATGTTTTCAAGAAAATAAACTTACAAGGAAAAATGAAAATAAATTTTCAAAGAATAAACTCATCGAGTACTACTAAAGTAAACTTTTGGGAACAATATTTTTCAATTCCTAGAAATAAATTTTGTAGATAATCTCAAAAGACCAAACTTTATTTTCAACTCACTTTTGATAAACTAAAGAATCAAAATATAGTATATTAGATTTTGATCATCCAAAAAAATTATAAGTTACTTCACCCACATAAAGCAAAGTCTAACAAATCCAAATTTTCGAAAAACACTAGAAAAGGTTGTTTTAAGAAAATAAATTAAATAAAGACAACACCTATAGCTTCATGCATAAATTATGAGTCTATATACATAAGGAATTCTTTTAAAAAATATACATATTTGAGTTTTATTTAAACAAGCCTTAATAAAGGAAGGATTAAAAAATATTATTTTTCAAGAAAGGAATTTTCATATTAGACTTGTGCCCTTCTAATCCGAGACCCAAATGACCTTTTATAGTAAAAGTAACCTTAAAAATGGATAGATCTTTTCGAGAAAGTAGAAAACGCTATATAATATGCGAAATTCCGAGTTAAAATGAGCAAGTTATGGCCATTTTAAGTTAGAACTTCCTTTAATCCGATTTTACCGCGAACTAAAGCTAGACTTAGAATTTTTAAAGTAGAAATTTTATCAAAGACTCATTTTGGATATTTCATCTTGTTTAGGTGAAGAAGTAACTGATATTGCCTTCCCGGAAGATTATTTCGACTAGGAGCGATCGTCATGGAGTGAGTTAATCTCTTACTAATTACGTTTCCTTGATTGTGCTTGTAAGTAGTAGCACTAGAGAGTAAGGAAAAAGATAAATGACTAAATGTTGTGTGATTTGGATTCATGATTGAATGATGTGGTTGTTGAATAAAAGCTAAGTACATCAAAAGAGGACTCGATAAATAATTTATGTTTTCTTGCAATGGTATGATGAATATTGTTTTGGTCACCTTTAACTTGAACTCGACAATAATTGAATAAACCAATATTAAAAACGATTCATGCATAACATACTGTGTCACATTTATTTTTCGCTACTATTTTTTGTGTGAGGAAACGAGGAGTCGTAGTAGTGGCTAGCATGAGCTGGAAAGTCTACATGGGCTAGTAGGAGCCGGTAAGTCTGCAACTATTGATGATCGTATGGGCCGGTAACCAGCCAAACCTCGACATGGAGGGCGTAAAATCCATGCTACACATGGTTTCTGGTTAACTGTGTGTATTTTGTTGCTCATGTGATTGATGCATTCCCATATGATTATCTAAAACACTTGTATGTTTTATGGAAATGTTTTGAAGAGGGGAGTTATCTCACTAAGCTAGTTTTGCTTATACCACTATAGCTTTTTGTTTTAGTTTGATTACTTGTGGTTGACATCAAGGAGTTCCTTTTATCAGGTACGAGCCAAAGCTACTAGGAACTTTTGGAAGAAGTTTATATATTTAGTTTTGGATATAGACTTCTAAGAGAAATCTCTATAGTAGACTTATGTTATATTCATGTATGTTTTGAAGATGACTTAGTTTGAGCAAGTCTTTTAGAACGGGTGAATGCCCCTAAGAAGTTGTAAGAAACTTTTATCTTAATGATTATTACATGTCCACCTTTATAAGTTCTTGCATGCTTTTATTATCTGCTTAAACATAATACCCCTTTGAGTCTCCTACTATCTTGGAAGCACGTCTTGCACATGATATCAAAGCTCTTGTGTGACCAAAGTTGTCATTCATTAGCTTTAATATTATATGCGGTGGACTGCCATGTTTAGGATACCCTCTGCGTGACAATGTTAAAGGCACTTCTAAATTGGAAGCGCTAGTATTAGAGTTGCAAGACAAAGATATATTACTATGATCATTGTGATCGAGGTTATTAGAGGCACAACACTCAATGAAAGCAGTAGTAGATAAGCATCAGAGAGAAGTAAATTTTAATGTAGGAGATCTAGTCTTTGTGAAACCTCAACCATATAAGCAAGTTTCGGCGTCTCAGGATTATCACAAATTAGCCAAGAGATACTATGGGCTATTCTATATTACTAAGTAGGTAGGTGAAGTAGCTTATCAAGTGGCATATTATGGGTTATTCATGTGTCAACTTTAAAGCTAGCGAAGGTTGCCTCAATTCTTTCATTGGAGTTACCAAATCAAGTCGTGGGTAATCATCCTCTTCTATAACCATGGTCTATATTAAGGTTTCGGACTATTATTAGACAAGGTAGAAGAATAGGACAACTATTGGTTTAGTGGTTATGGTTGTTACTTGAGAATACTACTTGGGAAAATTAATTATGAGGTATTTCTATAGCTCTATCATCATTACGACCTTGAGGACAAGGATTTTTTTGAAGACCCGAAGACAATTGTTACAACCCAGCAAGATAACAATAGAAGGCATAAGATATTTTCCATCAAAATACAGAGATTTCATAGTAGCATAACTAAAATTAGTTAATAGTAGTTGGATAGTAGATCAATGTAATAATAAATAACAGAATAGATTGTAACAAATTATATCCAAGATGGATATAAAAGGCAAAAAGAAAAAGGAAAAACTATTGATTGACCCCATAAACAAGAGTCTTTGAGACTAGGAGCTCAGGTAGAGCTCGAAGGCACTTGCTCATATACAAACAAACACTTAATAGAATCAACTAGGGAAGGTGGTGCAAGAAAGACAAAGAGAGTATTCCAGGTTACCTTAGTAAGAAAAGTGAGATTTGAGTGGAGAAGTGCAGCAGAATAGGGCTAGTGAAGGAGTGGGTGGACTGGGCTATTATCAATTAGTGGGCCGCGTAACCTTATCTTGTTTCTTAAACGATTTTGTCCTATGTGTATCTTAGACCACGTGAAACTGTAAAGTAAATAGTTTCAATTCGTCCTAAGCTTCAACTCGACGATGTATATGTTTATTTGGTCGTCAATCCTGGGTGGGCCTAAGAGGCGAGATTTCGTGATGTAATATGTTGGAATGACATAGATACACGTCTAGGTCCGCCATTATGGTCTAATCTCAAAGTTAAATGTATATAATATAATAGGCCAATGCTTTGCAACTTTTAATGGAAAAAAAAAAAAAAGAGAAAAACAATCCGACTAATTCGGAGAGTTCAGAAAATCTTTATGCCATTTTTGTATGTATATTTGTTGGTCAGTTCTTGATGCATATTATAGATTAATCTAGGAAAATAAAATGCAAGAATTTCCTCAAGAACAAAAAGAGCAGGTGAAGGATTCGACTTGAGTCTTTGACCTATAAGCCATAGTAAATGTAAATCGCTTTCATGATTAGTTATATCTTTTCAATTATTTTGGGTCAATCTTTGGTTTTAAATATTAACTTTAATATGTTGATTAAACAAAAAATATTAGGGAACTCGGTTGGAAATTGTTAATTTTTTATACATGGTATAAAAAGTTGGACTTTTTCCTTGGTCAATAAGGTATTTTCTTGTCCATAATAGTTGCTGCATTTATAATTCATGCTTTTCTTTTTGGGTACCTTTTAAATTACAAATACTTGATCTGTATATACATGCTTTTGTAATTTATGGGTCTATGATATCTTTTCATAGATTGAATGGTTATTATGATTATTTATTACATTATCGTCAAGTTCAGATTTAAAATAACACGCAATATGTATATGTTCTTTGAATAAAAGTATCCAAATCTGAATTTTCTACCCAAAATTCCATATTGACCACAAGTAATGTTATAAAAAGTGTATTGTTTTGTCTAATTTAAAGTTTCCAACTAAGATAACCATAATCTAGGGTTCTTATAAGAGGAAAGATGCGTGTCCTAGGTATATTCTTTCACTTGTTGATGTAGTGTTTTAGATAGGTTGATAAATCGTTATTCTTTCTTTGCAATGTTGTCCTCCAATAAAACTGGCTAAGTAAAAAGACTGAAGACAAAGTCCATGTTGACTCCGCAACATTGAAGTACGACCGCATGGATGGATGTTCGAGTGGAAAAGTTAATCTAAATCCTTAGGTACTTTGATTGTTACACCGTAGATGACGCAACCAGTTGCGTATATAATATATGGTTTAAAGTGGATAAGCAAGAACTTATGGTGGAATCTTACTCTCCAGGAGACGTCCCTCCATAAACCTTTGAATAAAGACATTCTTCGTGCTTTTTAACAGATGCCCGTCAGGCCAATGTTTTCGTTATTAAAATTACTAAAGGGTTTAAACCGAGTTAAAAACATGTCTAGGCCTCCGATAAAAAATAATTACAAAAAAATAGCTAGTTTGAAAATAATTACCAAAATCCAGTATAAAATCGTGTTTAGTAATTAGGATATGGCAATTTTATATATAAATCATGTTTAAAAAACATCATTTAATGTTTCAGTACCGTACCTAAATCGTGATAAATAATCAAGATATAGTATTTTTATATAAATCGCATTAATTATCGCGATATAAGAGTGTACGATAAAACTTTCAAACCACAAATGAATCACGATTTCTTTTTAGGATATAGATGTATATTGCATTTGTAAAACAGGCTATTCGTCGAGATATATCGCATTTAATTTTCAGGCTATACGTCTATTTAACTGCACCTATGCATCCACATATATGTACGTGCATATTATTATTATAATAATTATTCCCTTCTCCACGAGTTTTCTCTTTGGGCACTTTCTCTGCTTTGACAGCCAACATTTTCTCCTTCACCCAAACCTTCAAGTCTTCCTTGGTCATCCGGGATATGTCAAACCACATCTTGTACTCATCTTCACCTTTTTTGATCTCCGATAGTAGCAGGAGAGGGTAGTATCATAGGAGCTTTAAAGCTGCTTAGGCTTGGAGACATATTGCTCATCATTCGGCTTCGACTCTTCGTAGAAGATGAGATGTTGATGTGGACTTTAGTGACGAATAGTACTATTGGTGCCTAACTAATGGATATAAACAGATGCTAGGAATAGCATGAAGTCTTGCGGACATTTTGGAAAGTTTCGAATTGATGGCAACAGTTTTTTGGTTCTCGATTTCTCCAGAATACATGTTTATGTCATATTCTATACATGACCATATATCGCAATTCATTTTCGCGATGCTCTATAAAAAATACTTGAATCACGTTTAATATACGCGATATATATATGAAAATTGGTTTATTCCATTTCTTAGTAGCGATTTTACGACTATTTATTGATAATTATTTTGAAGATGACCTTAAATGAGTAATTAATTTTAATTAGTACCTGTAGATGTATGGATTTCATTATAAAGGCTTTAAGCCTGATTTATTATTTAGATTTAACTCTCTGGGTTAAAGTGATAGGGCTTAGAGAGTTAGGCCCAATTACATTGGGATGATCATGGGGAGTTTTGGCATGGTAGGCTTGGAGTAGGGTTCATTGGAATTGGCCTGCCCAATTTCAACATTTCTCAAATTAGCTCACACACATTACAATGAATGCCTTAATGGGCCTGGGTCCATAAGGGAGCCCACATCTATATCCATAATGAGAGGGACTCATCCTGGCTGTTGGCCCTCTGTCTCATCTGACGGACAACATCGACAGCTAGATTCTCTATAAATACTTTAGTCCTTACCTCATTTGGATAAGGTGAAATCTTGACAAACGCCGTTGTGCTACCGGATTTTCGCTCTGGTGAATCAAACACTTGATTTACCCAAGAACATACACGAATCCATAGTACTCAGTGAGGTTGATGCTCTTTAGTTCCCCCACCTGTCACACGTGTGTTAGAGCCTATTGAGACTGCCTACTCCTCCTCCCTCCACGATTCTCTCTTGATCATCCTTACACGTGTTATTTCCCTAGGTCACGTGTAGCGATAATCACGCGGCACGCATGTGATTATTGCATCCGGATTCACACCCACACATTTTTGGCGACTCCACTAGGGAAAGGGAAATCAATACTTGTGTGATGGCACCTCCAAGAAAAAGACCTACCGATCCCACTGAGGGTATGACTCAAGAAGCTGATACTAATCTTGAGGTTGCTGAGCATGACATGCCAGCACTCGAAGATGTTAACCAACTTACCAGTGCTCAACCTGACAACGCTGCGATCTTACGCGCTGTACAAGAAAATACCATATAAGTCAACCAGTCTATACAAGAGTCTATAAGACAATTTCAACAATTCATGACGATGTTTGCTCAATACCTACCTGGTATGTTGCGCGACTTTGTCAACCCCTGCTATTGCTACGCAGCAACGCGCTTCTCAGGCACCTCAGTGTCTCAAGCTCCTCAAATTTCACAAGCTCTTCAAGCACCTCGACCTATTGATCCTCTTCCTACTCCTGAACATGACACTATTGGAATTAGGGAGTAAGTCCCTCCGTTGGAGCCCATAGTTACACAATTGCCTATACATCAGATAGTGAACACAGGAATTCAGCTAGGAGGACCCTCAACCTCCCAACCTACAGTTCATGTTCAACCCGGAGGATCTTCATCCTCACAGGCTACGCCACAGATTGTCATTGGTGGACCTGTTGCTCAACCAAATACAACTCCACTCCAGACTGTCACTCCAGCTACACCAGTTGAAGTTACTACTTCAACTCCTAAAGTTACTTTCGTCACGAAAGAAGATCTAGACATGTACTTGAGGGAAATACAAGCTAAGTCTGATGTGGGAGTATTGGATCTCAAGCTCCCATACAATCAACGTATTGCTGCTAAGCCATATCCTCAAGACTATGTGAGTCCCAAATTCATGCTATTCAATGGTAAGAAAGGAAGTGCCAAGGAACATTTGTTGAAGTTCATTGAAACGCTAGAGGTTTATGGATTTGATGATGATCTCAAGTTGAAAGAATTTTCTAAGTCCCTTACAGAGAAAGCGTACACATGGTACGTCAACCTTCCCCTGGATCAGTAGATTCATGGGCAACTATGTGCAAGATGTTCCTAGAGAAGTTCTTCTCCACACAGGAACGAGTGACCTTGACTGATATGGGGATTCGCCAGAAGCCCAAGGAAGACTTGATGGATTATATTGAGCGCTTCAGGGAACGTTCACTAGACATTCAAGACATATGTGACGAAAGAGAGCTGGTGAAAATTTGCATCCAAGGCATGTTCACCGAATATGCGGTACATCTGGAAAATCTCTCTTTAGCCTCATTCTCCACTTTAGTTGAGAATGCGCGAAGGACTAATAATTCTGTCATGCGACAAAGAGGAGGAAATGTGAAGTTTAACAAAAGAGGACCGTCCATGAATGCAACTCAAAGTGAGGATCCCAAAGATGAGAAGAAACGAAGAGTTGAAAAGTCTGGACGTGAGAGAACAAAGGAAGTGCTAACATATCCTTGCTCAATGGGAAAGGTGCATGCTATGCTAGATCAATGGTTGAGAGATGGAAATCTCAAACTCCCAAGGGTAGAGCGTTTACCAACTCAGGAGGAGAAGAATGATCCTAAATTTTGTAGGTTCCACAGAATTGTGGGGCATCCTACTAGGGATTGTTTTACTTTGAAGAGGATTTTCAATGAAAGAGTGCAGAATGGAGAGCTTGTTATCGAAAATAACGACGTTAGGAACAATCCACTTCCAACCCATAATAATCAGCGTGGTGCCGTTAACGTCGTTATTCATGATCCTGCCACAGTAGAAGCCAATGATGCACCACTTGCCGAGGCAAGTAACGCGAAAGGAAAACAACATGAAGTTGAGGAAAATAATTGTGCTCCCATTGCTGCGGCACTTTTGAAAACTTCTAATTTTAGAAATTTCTTTGATCTACTTGGTTTTGATGAAAAGGCGAAGCTTGCAGCAGCAACTGCACTTGCGCAAATTTCCGAGGGACAATATGCCGAGTGTAATGCAGCGCAGCCCGTCAAAAGAATGGCTCGAGCGCATGAAAATGCAATCTTGTTCACCGATGCAGATATGTGTGTAGATAGTCCAAATCACAATCGACCATTATATGTGGAGGGCATACTTAATGGCTACCCAGTTAAGAGGACATTCATTGACGCTGGTTCTTCTCTCAACATCATGCCTAAGACTACATTGGAAGCTGCTGGTATCGACTATCATCGTTTGGTGAAGCAACCCATTTCAGTTAATGGCTTTAGTCATACTATAACGAAGACGATCGGAAGAGTTAATGTTGATCTTAAGATTGGGCCTATTCGTGGTATCGTTACTTTTCATGTGATTGATGCGCCTGTGTCCTATCATCTCTTGATAGGTAGGAAGTGGCTGCACGATCACAATTTAGTACCGTCGACTATGCATCAATGTATCAAAGGACATTGGAAAGGGAAGGATATATTTATTCCTGCTACGAAGAATCCTTTTGAGCATGATGAGACATATTTCATTGAGTCTACCTTCTTCAATGAGTATGCCGATGAAGGTGAGACAGCTATTGCTAGAGCTTCAGGTGTGCCATTACCCACTTGGGAAAAAGTTCAAGAGGGCCAACAAAAGAAAAGAAAGATGCGTGGTTGTCGAGGCGGTAAAAAGAAGAACAAGCAGGTTGATGCTGTTGAAAGTTACGTCAGAGAAGATGGCGGAGAGTATATCTCTTATGACGGTTTCCGGGGTCTAAGGAAGTTTGTTCTTCCTCAGACCCTGTACCAATTCAAGAAATTCAGCCCGCTCCTCAACAAATGCAAGATCAAATAAAGCCACAAAATGAAGAAATTGAGGAATTGGATCTAGCGCGACCAGGAGAGTCGCCCGGCCAATTTTTGTCAGCAAGGTTTGTTACATGAAGTTAAGAGTCCTCTTATTGATTTGTTAAGAGAATATAGAGACGTGTTCGCTTGGGCATATGATGAGATGCCAGGTCTGGACCCTAGCCTTGTAGTGCACACACTAAATATTACCCCAGGCACGACTCCTATTAAGCAAGGACAACGTTTTCCGTCCTGAGGTGGAAGTTCAAATTAAGCACGAAATTGAGAAGTTGCTTCGTGCAGGCTTTATCAGACCAATCGAACACCCTACTTGGCTCGCGAATATCGTACCTGTTAGAAAAAAGAATGGTCAAATAAGGGTTTGCGTGGATTTTCGAGATTTGAACAAGGCTTGTCCTAAAGATGATTTCCCTTTGCCAAATATAGACACCTTGGTGGATGTCACTGCAGGTCATGAATTATTTTCATTCATGGATGGTTTCAGTGGATATAATCAAATTAAAATGGCAATTGGAGATGCCGAGCGTACTGCCTTCCGAACTCCTGTTGGGAATTTCTATTATACTGTCATGCCCTTTGGACTCAAGAATGCTGGCGCTACTTATCAAAGAGCGATGACAGCTATATTTCATGATATGATGCATGATTTCATGGAGGACTACGTGGATGACATAGTTGTGAAATCAAAACATGCATCTGACCATTTGGTCCATCTTCGAAAGGTTTTTGAACGATGTCGATTGTATAAGCTTCGCATGAATCCTTTGAAATGTGTTTTTGGAGTTGCTTCAGGAAAATTTCTTGGATTTGTAGTCCATAGGAAGGGGATTGATGTTGATCCCAAAGATACAAGCTATATTGTCTATGCCTTCACCTGCTACTTTGAAAGAATTGAAAACTTTCATGGGAAAGGTCTCTTATATTAGGAGATTCATACCTGCACTTGCAGAGATTTCATATTCCTTACATCAACTCATGAAGAAAGGAGTCACATTTGAATGGGACCAAGTCCATGAGGATGCAATTCAAAGAATTAAGGGAATTCTCACTTCTTCTCACACCATGACTATGCCTGTGAAGGGAGTACCGATGATATTGTATCTTACTTCTACTAGCAGATCCATCGGAGCCTTACTTGCACAAGAAATAGATGGCCAAGAACGGCCGGTCTACTATTTGAGTCGTTCGCTTCAAGGAAGCGAGGTCAAATACCCAGCTTGCGAAAAGCATTGTCTCGCGCTGGTGTTTGCCACCCAAAAGTTGCGTCACTACTTTCTAGCGCACAAGGTCAACCTCGTTACCCGATCAGATCCTATCAAGTACTTATTGTCACGACCAGCGTTATCTGGGCGTGTAGCGAAGTGGTTGTTGCTTCTTGGAGAGTTTGATATTACAATACAGGCTCCTAAAGCTATCAAGTCACAAGCCTTAGCTGATCTCTAGCTCATTTTCCGAATGAAAGTGAAGATGTGATCACAGATATACCAGCGGAATTCCATGAGGACTCACTCATGATTGAAACAGAAGGAGAATGGTCACTCCAGTTTGATGGTTCATCGGGAAGTCAAGGTTGGGGAGCAGGAGTTGTATTGACATCACCCAATGGCCAAGAAATACCTTTGGCATTTAAACTTGACTTTCATTGCACTAATAATGAAGCTGAATACGAGGCATTGTTACTTGGGATCGTCTTTGCTTTGGAAGCTGGAGCAAACCATCTGTGTATTCGTGGTGATTCAAATTTGATCATTAAGCAAACTAATGGTGAATATGCCCTCAAGGAGCCAGCACTTGCGCCTTATAGGGCTGCAGTGCAAGCTCTAATTGGGAAGTTTGGAGTCGTAAGGTATGAACATACCAAGCGATCTACAAATCGTTATGCAGATGCATTGGCAACACTAGCATCCAAAATTCCGATGCATGCTTCAGATGAAAGCCTAGATGTTAAAGTTATCAAGAAAACCATTCCTTGCACAGCCTTGCAATTGTTAGAAGAAGATGAGGAAACAGGAGATGACTGGCGCGTTGGTATCAAGGCCCAATTGGCGCAACCCAATGCGGCCTCCATAGTTACCTTGAAGAATTTTGTTCACATCAATGGCGCCTTATACTTCAAAGGACCTGAGGGCGTTCTATCGCGATGCATCTGTGCGAAACAGGCTCGCCTAAAATTGGACAAGTATCATAAGATCTGGTGTGGGGAAGAAGGACCTCCCTTGTATCGTCGCATTCAACGTGCAGGGTATTACTGGCCCACAATGGCTAAGGATGCATCTCAGGTGCAAACACATTGTCCCAAGTGCTCTGAGTTACCAGATGCAAAAGAATGTAATTTTGTCGCAAGTGCTGGAGATTGGTCGTCCGTACATCGATTACTTGAAGAATAATGTGCTACCAACTAATAATACGGATGCCAAATTAGTAAAAAGGAAGGCGCGCAAGTACCTAATGCATGAAGATGAATTGTATAGAGTTTCATTTATGGGAAAGCCTCTCAGATGCATTGCATCTCCTGAAACGGAACAAATATTAACTGAGGTACATGCTGGAGAATGTGGTGAACACCAAGGTGCGAGGAAGTTGTATTATCAATTACTTGACATGGGGTACTATTGGCCAACCATGGAATCAGACTGTTCCAATTTTGTTAAACGATGCGTTCCTTGCCAAGAACATGGAGATGCGATCCACGCTCCTGCGGTCGCACTTCATAGTCTAACAACACCATGGCCTTTTCATACTTGGGCATTTGATCTAATCGGTCCTATTCACCCGCCGTCTAAAGGATGTATTTGGATCCTAGCTGGAACCGAATGTTTTACTAAGTGGGTGGAAGCTATTCCTTTAAAGAAGGCGACGGGACCAACAGTTGCAAGCTTCATTAAGGAGAACATTATATGCAGATTCGGGATTCCGAAGCGCATTCTTTCAGATAATGGCACTCCTTCATCAATTCGCATGTTCGACAACTGTTGGAATCATATAGTATTGATCATGTGAAGTCGACCCCTTATTACCCTAAGGGCAACGGCCAAGCGGAAGCTACAAACAAGACTCTTTTGAAAGTTCTCAGTCGTATGGTACATGACAACCATAAAGAATGGCATGATAAGCTATCTTTAGCACTTTGGGCCTATAGGACTTCGAAGCGGCGACCAACACAAGCAACACCTTTTTCGCTAGTGTATGGTGCCGAAGCAATTGTGCCCATAGAGGTTCTGATCCCTTCAGCACGACTGGCGATCAATGCTGAGCTTGAGCCAGATGCTTTACGCACAATAGATCTGGAAGCCTTAGATGAAAGACGAGATATAGCCAAAAACAACTTGATCAACTACCAACACAAGCTTGGTCTGGCCTATGACCGGTTGGTGAGGAAAAGGTCCTTTCAAGTGGGTGATGTTGTACTTCGTGCAGCCGAGCATGTGCGCCGAAGTATACCTGCGCCAAAGTTCACGCCAAAATGGGAAGGTCCCTTCATTATACATGAAGTCCATGATAGTGGGTATTGCAAGCTCCTCAATCCAAAGACTGATGCTATTACAGCTCCTATAAATTTTCAATATGTAAAGAAGTTTCATATGTAATAGCATGATCAGTGATGATGATAGCTTGAATAATATGAGCTTGCTTTCACATGATTATTTGATCAATCGGGTTGGTTATATGATTATATTTGTATGTTGCTGCTGCTTGTAAGAGACTTGTCTCCTATGCGCCGACATTTATTTATGTTACAACATGCAGCTTGTAATTGTTAAAATTTACTAAGCGCGTGGCATAATACATGCATATGAATTTTTTCCTAAGTACGTTATGTTAACCATCACATTTGATGGAATGGTCAAGTAGTGGGTAATACCCCCTTGACAATTCTTGTGAAATCAAGAAGTCTTTGCTCGCGAAAGAAATAATAATTTAAACGCGCAAAGTCATAACATATAATGTGCCGCTACATGAATCTTACATTCTTAAAGCGCACGAGTTCATCGTATTATGATACGATACCAAGTGAAGGGAACAAAACTAAGAGAAAGTAGCATCATGTGAAATATTGTGCATGAAACATGAAACAAAACAAAGACAAAGTTCATAAAGTTACATAACTTAACGCAATCCTTGAAAAAAAAAAGTATCAAGACCCTCAAGAGAATTCTCCAATTCGAGTTGTGTCGTCTCAAGTTCAACTTTGAGCCTCTCGTAGCGTTGGATTAATGGTTGATGGTGCAACATTCTTTGCACCTTGCTAGCAACATCAGTACAGTTTTCATCATGAATCTACTACAAGTGTGGCGGTAACTTCAAAAATTGCAGATTTGAGATAGTTTTGTAAATTGTGCACATCTCTCTCATATGAAGTCCATTTGGGGTGATTCAAAATTCCTTGGAAAGATAAGAGAGATATATAAAACTTTCATGTTTTGAGTTTTTATGAATTCGCAACACATGAATACAGTTTTCATCATGAAATCACTACAAGTGCAGCGGTGGATTCAAAGATTGCAGATTTGAGATAGTTCTGTAAATTGCGCACATCTCTCTCATATGAACTCCGTTTGGAGTGATTCAAAATTCCTTGGAAAGCCAAGAGAGATATATAAAACTTTTATGTTTTGAGTTTTTATGAATTCCCGACACATCAATACAGTTTTCATCATGAAGTCACTACAAGTGCAGCGGTGACTTCAAAAATTGCAGATTTGAGATAGTTTTGTAAATTGCACACATCTCTTTCATATGAACTCCATTTGGGGCGATTCAAAATTCCTTGGAAAGATAAGAGGGAGATCTAAAACTTTCATGTTTTGAGTTTTGATGGATTCAAAACGAATCGATACTGTTTTTATTATGAAGTTGCTGCATGACACAAAAATCCTTGATTTTCCAGATTTGACAGAGTTCACGAAAATGTGGATATCTCTCTCATAAGACCTCCTATTGAGATGATTTAAAATGATATAGAAAGCTAAGAGAAAGATCTTTAACTTTTATGTTTTGGATTTTAGTAAATTTGGAGTGAATCAAGGTCGAAATCGATCTTGAAGATACTGCTTTCAAAACAAGGACTATGAGCTTGTGAAACATGAAGGTCATTTGCCAAAAACATTTAAGAAAAAAAAAAAAAAAAGAGACAAGTAGCCACTAGTTCAGGCCATTCAATGGGACCATTGGGGACTGAAATGTATGAGAGGCCTGTTAGAAACAATCTAGTTGCTCAAAAGGATAGACAATTGGTGGATGAAGAACATGGCTTGACATGTGCCGAACTTGAATGGCAAGGATTCATCAGACTGACAGATGAACTTACAATGAAAAATGAAAAGCTTCTTTCAGGCGACTGTAGGAGGCCACAGCCTGATGATGTATGTTTTAATGATGATCAACAAGTTTCTGTTAGATCAATTGGTGTAGGGATCAGCAGTGATGTTGCTGATGCTAGCAGTGAAATACGGGAAAGTTTGATGAGTGCTAGTAGTAAAGAGAATTTGGAGAATTCACATAATTGTGGTGTTGGAAATACAATGCCAAGCACAATTCAGCTGACAGGTTCCACCTTTTAAGGAGCATTTGTTAATAGGGTGTGAACTTCTCAAGGCAAATCTTTACGAATTTCAGAAGTTTAACAAAGAATTTAAAGGGGAAGCTTACTTCACAATGCCAAGAAAACAGTCAATAACTTTCCAATGTCTCGAGGCACTTCAGTTTCTCCACAGCCTTGGCCTCATACATTGTGATTTAAAACCTGAAAACATACTAGTGAAAAGTTATAGCAGATTGATATATGGTCACTTAGCTATAAAAAAAAAAAAAAAAGTGAAACTTAGTAAGAAAACACAGTTGTTGATACCTTTGTAGTATGCCTCAACTATTGTATTCCGTGAGCAAACTAGGTACATTGAGGTAGACATTTATTTTCATCAGGGAAGAGCCTCAAGTGGGATGGATCACTCCAAGCTTCGGCAAAACTCTTGCAAGCAACTTGCTGGTATTTATGAAATAAGATTCATCCTTCAGAAGCTCTACTGGCAATTTCTATCCGTTTTCTTGTTACTCCTAGGCAAAAGGTCCTCTGAACTGGAAGTTCGTGCCCTCTTTACTAGTTATTGATTGGTTAAAAAGTGTTATTAAAGTTCTCCAACAAGAAATAATTAAAGCAAACCGCTGGTATATCACTGGCCAGATTTCACAAGTGCAGTGCAAGTAATGAGAAAATTAGCGTAAGAAATCCCAACCAGCTAGAAACTCAATACATCGATGAACAAGACTCAACAGTGGTTGACTCCAGCTAGTTGGAGCTTGATAGCAGCCAATCTATGAGTATCATCACCACGGTTAAGTTTGGAGCATAAAAATACAGAGCTTCGAAGGCGGAATTTCTCAAATTTCCCTTCTTTAATGGTGGTTGATGCTGCTGCGTTTTTCGTCGGAGGAAGAGATCATGGAGTTTGTTGCTGTGATGCAGAGGAAATAGAGAATGAGAGATATAGAGGGATAAGGTAGAGTTATATAATAAGCATAAAAAAAATGGAGGAAACGTTCACAAATAGGACAAGAAGTGGAGAGAGAGGAATCAGAAGCACACCCCGTATCATGACCTAAAATAAGCAGATTTTGTCCTTGCCAATATTGGAATAAAACAAACATGATCCTTAACCGTTTTGTACTATGACAATAGGATAGTGACACTTGTTCCTGCTGATGCAGCTGCAGACGCCAGCTGGAAGAGCTTGTGAAACTGAGCAATTTCAGGTCGAAGATGAGTGGGACCTTACGCGTAGCATATCCCACACGATTCGATCCGTGCGTGTCATACACACGCTTAAGTTACTCCATTGAAATGCTCGAGATTTAACGTAGGGCAAGTGCTTCAAGTTGTCCGCTGATGCTGGGAATGCCTTGTGTGGAGCTTAGGCGCTCGAATTAACTGTTGTCGTAGGTGTGTTGCAGGTGGTACTTCTATGCATTTGTTTTCTTTAAAGCTGCTGTTTTAGGATGTTAGTGTGTTGTAGATGTTGGGATGACGTTGTTCGGCTGCTACTACAAGTATTATTCTGGTATAAAGCACTTGAATATGAGAAAGCTACTGTGAGTATTTTGGTAGGCTTGTGATGTTTTGGTATGAGTCGCTTGGATATGAGTGAGCTACTGTGAGTGTTTTGGTGGGCTTGTGAGCTGCTGCATTTTGGACATGCTTTTAGAGCTTGATGTCGTGTGAAGTTATAGGCTGCTAAATTCGTGATATATTTGTTCCATATATGTTTTATGTTCTGTCTATTGGTGCCTATATATGTTCTATGTCCTCGCTTGGTCTTCTGTTGGTCTAAAACGATGAACAAAACACACAGACATTTCATTTCCGTTTCTTGATAAAAACCCAACAATATCCCACTTCCCAACTCACCAAGAAATTGCTCCTCTATGCTTCCTCACTACAAATATCCGATAAAATCCCCTCTTTTAATCTCGGTCTCCAAATCCATTCCCATGTCATTAAGTCAGGTCTTGACATCGACAGGATGTTGTCTCGTGGAGTTTGATGATATTGGGGCGTGTTCAGGTTAGGAAATGTTGGGATGTGTTGGGTTTGTTTAAGGAAATGGTGGATGTTGAGATTGAACCTAATGGGTTTACGTTTTATTCAGGGATTGCATGGGGTGGTTGTAAAATTAATGCGGTGAAACTGTTCGATGAAATGCCTGTTAAGTATACTTCTTCCTAGAACACGCTTCTTTCGATGTACATGAAATATGGTGGGGTAGACGAAGCCCATCACGTGTTTCGGAAGATATGGGAGAGGGATTCTATTTCATGGACTGCTTTGATTGTTGGGTATGGGAGCTTTGCGTATGGGAAGGAAGGTTCATTCTTTGGTTGTCAAATATAGGCTTGGTGGTTGTGTTTCTGTTGGGAATTCATTGCTCAGTATGTATGCAAAGTTAGGCGATACTGTGATGGCATATATTGTTTTTGACAGAATGAGGTTGAAGAATGTATCGAGCTGGAATGCTATGATTTCATTGCATACGGCTTCGGGTGAGGTCGAACTTCCTGTTGACCTATTTGAAAGAATGATCGAACATGACATAGTTTCTTGGAATTCAGTTATTGTTGGAATTCAGTAGAGTCCATAGGAATGTTGAGCTGGTAGACAATGGGAGGAAGCTGCTAATATTAGGAAATCTATGAAGGACAGAGAAGCTAAAGAGCATCAGAATTTTATCTTGGGATTGAAGTACCATATAAAATGGGTTGCACTGGATCAACTGCCTCTCTACACTCATCAATTATTTCTCCAGAATTCAAAATGAGCTGCATTATGGCTGGATATCTGCTTGGATTTTGCACAGCAATCCACTTAAAGCAATGAGTTCCAACATGGACCACTGGGAACACAACTTCATGGTCGATTACAACAAACACTTCGCTCCCAGTACCTTGTGATTTCCAATTACCCAATACCAATCCATCTAGTTCTACTGCATTTGGAACCTTGGTATGTGATAGTGACTGCATCGTATGTCAAGGAGTCTATCCTTGTACTTCCAAGTTCCTAAACATGTGGCTCATACCAGTGCCCAGTGAAAAAGTTTTCATATCTTGAGCAGACATGTATAATGTCCCAGCGGGAGAAGAATCATGAACGCCATCGGGAAGCTGGCAACTAACAATAGTAACCAGTATGACACTGCCAGGGAAAAGGACCAAGCCTTCCACATACTTGACCTTAAAAATCTTTGACTCTCCAACTTTTCTTATCCCAACAAAATTCACAACATAAGTTGCACTATTTCTGACAGATATTGCGATGGAAGCATCAGAGAGAATCAATCCCTCAAGAGACATGGACAAAGGTCCACCAAAATCATCAGTAACTATCTTTGCATCTACTTCTTTTTCAATCGGAATCATTATGATATCTTCTTGAACCAGTGACGACCTAGTTAGTTGCATGCATAAGGCAATCCCAGAATGGAGTCGATGTTTGTCATCGTAAGCAAATTGTTAGATGATAAGCTTGCTTAAAACACCTCCAGATCAGGGGAGAATGAGTGGATTTCATCATGGCAAACCACCAGGTACAGAGATGGCTTGGGCAAATGGGGGACAAACCATCAAAGCGTCATCAACACTGTGGTTGGCACTGAACTGCCTTCATAGTGTGCTCTAAATGCCGTACCAGTGACATAAAAACTTCCATCCTTGTCATGTCCCTGTTTGCCTCCACAGCAAAGCGTGCCCAGACCTTGTCTATTCGAGCTTCCATGACTCCTTTCAATATAGTCAACCCTAATCCTCTTATTAAATCAGCCAATTCTAAGAAGAAGCCCCGCTCTTCACAGAGTACCTCCACAAGCATTTGACGGGGTGCATTCAGATCCTCAACAATGATAGGACAAACTAATGACTGCGATCCAAATTCAAGAGCCCACGTTGCATTCAAAGCTGTCTTTCATATGCAATATACCTTCTTCATTGATAATTTTAGGTTCCCCAATTTGTTTGATCTTATCTGCATGCTTTGCAACACTTTGCAAGAACAGCATATGCTTGATTGTATGTTCTAGGAGTGCATCTATGCTATATTTTGCACCGCTTGGGACAATTTCCTGCAGTTCTTTAAGCCGATCTTGATCATTGGGCGGTCTTTTGGCCTTGGTCGTGGACTTTCTCCAGGTTTTAACCTTTTACGATTTGGCTTGTTCATTTCATCGTTCCTTTTGGAATATGCGGTAGAGACACTGCTCTCACGCTTTGCAATGTGAACTTGGTCAACCCATGACGTAATGGGCGAACCATTGAAAGAACTGCTGTGTGAACAACTACCTATGTCAATCCTGCTATGTCCAGACTTTGAAGGACCAGAATCCTGGTGCCCAGAATTTTCAATAGGTTTATAGAATACATTGAACCTTGCATCTGGCTCGATACACAAATTCTTTGACTTGATGGAGAATCACATTGAGTAGTCTCCACTTTTGTCAATGCTGACTTACCAGACAAGTCTTTAAGTCTTCCCTTAGAAGCAGAGCAAGCCCCAGATACTATGGCATCTAAAAGACGATCACTACCTATCATAGAGAACATATCAACATCTGATAAGCCTGCATCAGGCACACATATTTTTGGTGTTGATGATGGCCTTCACCCTTAAAGAGACGCAATTTACAGGATGATGAAAAACTTTGGAAGGAGATAAAGAAAATGGGCTTCATACCTGATACTGATTCAGTATTGCACAACCTCGAACAGGAAGTTAAGGAGCAGATTCTTAGGCATCATAGTGAGAAACTTGCTATTGCATTTGGGCTGTTAAGCACTCCTAAAAATACAACACTACGGATCATGAAGAATCTAAGAGTATGTAATGATTGCCACTCGGCAATCAAATATATCTCCAAGCTTGCAGGGAGAGAAATTATAATGAGAGATGCCACCCGTTTCCACCAATTCAAGGATGGCTTATGTTCTTGTCAAGAATATTGCTAGGCAATATGTGCCGCTTGGAAGACAGATGGAGCTTACATCTTCTCATACGGAAGGGATCACTTGAAGTACTAAGTTTCTGTGAGACCAAGGTGATACATCAAATGATACTACATGAATATCTCTAAAGAGAATTCAATTATTTGACAATATTACCTCGGACTTTTGCATTGTGAGCTATCAAGAAACCGATACACCAAGCAGCAGTGTAGCTAAGTTATAGCGCACATGCGCTGGATGAGACTTTTGTCATTTGAAAGGAGCTTAATTAATGGCCAAATCCCTCCGATATGGTCTGAAGTGCTTTGGTCAGGTGGCAAAATGTAGATGTATGGATTTCATTATAAAGGCTTTAAGCTTGATTTATTATTTGGATTTAACTCTCTGGGTTAAAGTGACAGGGCTTAGAGAGTTAGGCCCAATTACATTGGGATGATCATGGGAAGTTTTGGCATGGTAGGCTTGGAGTAGGGCTCGTTGGAATTGGCCTGCCCAATTTCAATCTTTCTCAAATTGGCTCACACACATTACAATGAAGGCCTCAATGGGCCTGAGTCCATAAGGGAGCCCACATCTATATCCATAATGAGAGGGACTCATCCTGGCCGTTGGTCGTCTGTCTCATCTGACGGACGACATCGACAGCTAGATTCTCTATAAATACTTTAGTCCTTACCTCATTTGGATAAGGTGAAATCTTGGACAAACGCTGTCGTGTTGCTGGATTTCCGCTCTAGTGAATCAAACACTTGATTTACCCAAGAACATACACGAATCCATAGTACTCAGTGAGGTTGATGCTCTTTAGTTCCCTCACCTGTCACACGTGTGTTAGAGCCTATGAGACTGCCTACTCCTCCTCCCTACATGATTCTCTCTTGATCATCCTTGCACGTGTTATTTCCCTAGGTCACGTGTAGCGCAATAATCACGCGCACGCACGTGATCGTTGCATCTGGATTCATACCCACACAGTACCATAATTACGAAATTATTTCGTTTAAACCAGTCAAACCAACCGATCCAGAAATCTACATTCGTCTCAGAAATCTACATATCCGTGAAAAGCAACAATGTCAGCATTTATCTCTCTCTCTCTCCCTCTATATATATATTTATATATATTTGCAACAAAAATTTAAAATGAAGTTAAAAGGCTACAAACAAGGAATGTCTTCATTGCAATATAAAATCCCAATATATTTAATTTAAGTTAATATCAGAAATATAATTTAACTATAATGTTCGACCCCTATAAAATTAAGTAAAAACAAACCTAAAATATTTTCCCACTCTCTTGGGGAAAAAGAAAATTTGCCAATGGAAAAACTATTCTTGTTATAGGGATAATGCTATAAATGATATTTAAATTTTAATAAAATATATAATTAGATACCTGAACTTTAAAATTGATAAATTTAATACCTAACTTTTAAAATTAATGAATTTAGCATTTAAAAAACTTTGAAATTGATCACTCCACTACCTAAATGAACTTAATGAATGTATTATTGTCATACACTAAAAGTTCTTTTAGGTATTAAAATTGATGAACTTAATGAAGGTTGGCATATGCTAAAAGTTCTTTTAGGTATTAAATTGATCAATTTTAAAATTTAAGTACTAGATTGATCAATTTTAAAGTTTAAGTATCAAATTACATATTTTGTCAAAGTGCAGATACTCTTCATGACATTAACCCTTATCAATTTAAAAGTTCATATACTAAATTGATTAATTCAAAGTTTAGGTGTCTAATTACATATTTTATTAAAGTCTAGATACTATTCATGACATTAAGCCTTTGTTATTTTGAAAAAAAGTTATAGAGACAAGTATGGAAATAATATCAACATCTATGATGCAAAATTAAATCTGTCTATAGCTAGTTCTATTATTAACTTTTCTGTTTTAAGACATTTACTATCATACACACATAGACATCTCGCGTTTCGTTCGAGTACAAACCGTGAACCGAACCGTTGGTTTGGTTCCACTTTTATGTACTCGGAACCACTTCGTCTACAGTACAAGGCGAATGAACCGTGAACCGCCAGTTCACAGGCGTCCTAATTCCGAAAAGGTACGAATTTTTTTTAAAAAAAACCCCACTACAATATTTTACTTACTCAATGCAAATAAAATGTGTTGAAAAAAGCTTATTATATTACGCATTTTTTAAGGAAAAATTTCTTAATTAGTCCATTAAAAAAAATATGAATACTTCTATTTTTTTTTGAAAATGGTTCGAACCCACCGGTTTTGACGGTCCCACATAGAGAACTGCCAAGGACCTCCAGCCACCCAGCTGGTCCACTGCCTAGTTCAGAACCGCCATGTTGGAGCGGTTCTCCCTCCCAAATCGCCAGTGGCGATCTGGGTCGGGTCAGTTTACGGGCGGGTCCTACGATTTCGAAAAGGTAACGAATTTTTTTAAAAAAAACCCACTACAATATTTTAGTTACCCAACAAATAAAATGTGTTGAAAAAACTTATTATATTACGCATTTTTTAAGGAAAAAATTCTTAATTAGTCATTAAAAAAAATATGAATACATTTGATGTTTTTTTTTTTTTTTGTGAAACGGTTCGGACCCACCGGTTCTGACGGGTCCCACTTAGAGAATTGCCCAGGACCTGCCACTCCAGCGGGTCCAGCCGCCAGTTCAGAACCGCCATGCCGGAGCGGTTCTCCCTCCTAATTTGCCAGTGGCGATCTGGGTCGGGTCCCGGTTCAGACCCGACCCTGGGAGAAGTCTATACACACTCGCATATATATATATATGACATGGGCATAGTTTGGTTCCGAACAGGGAACCAAACCCAAATCGCCACTGGTGGTTCAGAACCAGGCCATCCAGTGCCAGAACCAGAGTGTAACCCCATGTTCCACCGATTCCACCATAGTTTTAAAAAAAATGAAAACAAAAAAAAATCAAGACACATAGAAAAAGAAAATGGATTCAAATTAAACTTGAACATTCATGCATAATATCATAACAATTTGTATTTTAAACTTATCATTTGCAATAAAAATGTTTGTATTAAGGAACATTTATTTCACTTTTTTATTTTTTTATTTAATACAAAGCATTTCCTATATTTAATATATATAAGTTATTGTTGTATAAAGACATTTAGTTTTCTTAATCTTCTTCCCTTAAAAGAAAGGTTTTAACAACAATAGTTTCCTGATTCTAGAATCGAAGCCATGATTCCACAAGAATCGACCGAAACCGATTCCTTTGATTCCGGTTCTCCAATTTTCAAAACCGAAACCGAAGGCCATGTTTCATATATATATATATATATATATATCTCTATGATCAAGTGTTGTTTTGATTCCTTAGATCAATTTGGATTGCTTAAACTAAATAGCAAAATTTTTTCTACAATAACTGCAGTAATTCTTATAAATATGAACTTTATTTTTAAAACCAATGCATACCAATTAAGTGTATTTCATCTAATTAATTCTAGTTTGAATTTTAAAAATAGATATGTAATTTCAAATTTATTTAATACTTATACCTTTTTTTTTTCTTTAATGCAAGGCACACACCTAACTACACTAAAAAAACCGATGTCTTAAAAGGAAAAAACAATTATATATACATATATATATGAACATGTCATGGTTCTGTTTGGACCTGAATCGCTGGGTCCGTTCCACTTTTTACCAATACGGAACCATCCCCATCTACAGTACGGGCAAGTACGAACCGTAGACACCACTGTTCACGGTGGGTACGAAACCGTGCACCTGCCGGTTTACAGGGTATCCATGTTTCGAACCGATAAGAATTTAAAAAAAAAACCCCACTATAATATTTTAGTTATCTAATGCAAATACAATGTGTTGAAAAAAAGCTTATTATATTACACTTATTTTTTAGAAAAAATTTTTAATTAGTCATAAAAAAAAAGTATGAATACATTTGCTAGTTTTTTTTTAATGGTTTAGACTCGTAGGTTCTAGCGGGCTCCACTAGTGAACAACAAAACCCACCAGTCTCCCTTTCAAATTGTCGTGTCGGTCCGAGTTGGGTCTTGATTCGGACTTGATCCTGGGAGAAGTCTACATATAAATATATTATATATATATATTTATCTATTATTATTAAGCGAATCTTCTAATTCCTATTAAAAATTAAATTCTATAATATGATAGTTACTTAGTTTATATATATATATATATATATATGTATAACATTTACTTGACTCCCTCTCTTCTCCCTCTTTTCTTCATTATAATTCTTTTTTAGGATTTTTTATTTATTGTACTTATTATATAAACTAATATTTTAAATTTTTGCATACGCAATGGCTGTTAGTTCGAATAATGACAATAGTGAAATAACGTAAGACTATCGAGCGTAAGGGAATGAACATATATCCTTGCCAATATCACGATCCAAAAGAACTCTGGATAATCAAGCCTTTTTAGCTGGTATCTCATTTTAAAAGATTCTCATATACTTCCACTACTATAATACACATATTATTTATACACATTTATTTTTATATTCATAATTGCTATCCAAGCCCACGAGCGAAGTCACGATCAAGACCTCCCTGGATTTATTATCCATGCAAATAAAGTTGAACAAGACGTATGAACTTTTCAAAAGCTTAATTACAGGAAAATATTAATTTATATCAAGTATTTCGTCAACTGTCTTGCTTGTTGATTGCGGACATTAAAAAAAGTGTTTTGTTCGTTTGTGGAACAATGAGTTGCGTTAAAAAATTTATGCTAATATATTCTATTCAACTTCTGTCACAATTATTTTTAGTAAGTATACTTTTATTTAATAGATAAAATATTAGGTCGTATTCCATAGAATCATTAGCATCTATCATATTTACTTCTAATCTAATCTAGCCAAAGAAACTTCAGTAAAAGATGATAAACAAAAATTACAAACAAATTAAAGTTAATACTACTTATATACATGTTTTCAGACAAATTTTACAAAATAATTTGTTAATGCAATATAAACTTAGAATTTTCTTCACCAAGCCATATTCATGTAATTCTTAACAAACTCGATGAGTTATTTATTGGGTATACTTGTATTATTAGACTCATTAAGGTAACTTAATGCCTTTGTAATATATAAATAATATTTTAATTGAAGGGCAAAGATATCATTTTATATAAAATAAGAGGGTTTTATAGTCAATACTAATTTTTAAATGAATTATTTGTCAGTTATCAATTACGTGAGAGAAGATAAAGAAACGTTTTAAAGATGAAGAGTTTATTGAAGACTAAGAGACGTTATTAAATAAACGTTATTTAAAAATGAAGAACATTATTAAAAATGAATAAACATATTAAAAATGAAGATGCATTTGTCACGCCCCGAGGGTACCCTAGTAATAAACAAGTACACTTGAATATTATTACTAGATTACCTTCAGAGAATACAGATTTTCAAACAACAGGATCTTTTAAGTTGCTTGATAAGAAATAACAAATATATGAGAAAAATTTAGCGAATAACCATTACAAACTATTACAAACCATATATCTCCAACTAAATAATCTACTCTAATAGTACATAACCATCAAACTAAAATATCTGTAGACTTCTAGCTTCAAAAGAAGCTCTTACTGGAGCCATATTTCCTGACAACAAACCAGGGTCTAAATAACCTGAAAAACTGTAGGCTATGAGCGAAACCACAGCTCAGTAAATAACCAGACAACCATACATCACACAATCATTATCAAATCATATGCAATCAAGCACTCAACCATATTACAGTACAAGTTTTGATCTAGAATCCAAACAGGAAAAAGATTTACGCCCTCTTTTTAATGGTTGAAGAACCACATTCAATGACCACCGCCCAGGAGAGACTAAGTACACAGGAGAATCAACGATTTTCTCGTTTAATGTTACTACTACTTTGAATATAGTGCTTGCACAAACCATCTCTCAATCCCCTAAAACTCCCTAATATTAATCATTTCAAAGCGATTTTACGGGCGACGTTCTTTGTGCCTTTTAGTTTCCTCATAGGACCGCCAGACCAAAGAAACCTTGGAAGACTCACACATTGGATCAACCAAGCAAAAATAATATTCGAAATATTAATACGTAACAGGCTGTCACAACCATAAATTCAATAATGCAATCATCAATCATGTTCATATATTTTTTAAGTCCATAATTCTTAATCAAATTCGGGGTGACCATACATTACACACACTCATCATTATACTACTTCGCAACACCAATCATTGCGTTATCGCTTGTATAAAGATATTTTAATAATCATACAATCAGATCATATCATACTTTCCACAAACATTCATTTGATTATCTTGCATTACATATTCGACTGTTTACAATCACAACCAGTACAATATGACTGAATTACTCACCTGTTCATACCGACTCAGTCGTAGTAATCCGCTGGTAGATCTTCTAATGAGTCAAAGTCACCTATTTAAGACAAAATATTCATTAATACAATCTAGCTAAATTCCTACATGTGATTAGTGTCCTAGACTCGATATTAATATTTAGTATCGTCGTGTTTTTCCTATTTAATCTCACATAATTGTTTGGTTATTTTTAGAAGTCATATTACTCCGGAAATCAACTTATTTCAATTTCCATTCTTATATATTTTATCTTGTTAAAACAAATATTAGACTAATAATACTTTAACTAACACTAAATATTTTCTTAACTCTAGGATTTCAAAAGTTATTAGATATTAATCCTAAATAGATTTAAATACGTGTATTATAGTCACTATCTAATACATATTTGTATAACATACTTATATACATACTAAGTAGATATATTATATATATATATATATTCGGTTTAAGTCAGAAAACTTTTGTTGGAGAAATTTAGCTATAAGCCGGCTCAAGGCCGCCGGCCTATATTTCCAGGTGCCAGTGTAAATCATTTTGAAGAGAAAATTTCATATCGAGTGCACCGGTGTTGAAAGCTGCCAGCTTTCAACGTACGCCGGCCCTACGCCGCCGGCGTAGATCTCCAGGTAGTCGGCTTACGTTCCTGTTTTACGTGAAAATTATTTTACGTAGCCTCTGTTTGAGTGTAAGCCGCCTATAAGCCGCCAACCTATCCATGTAAGTTGCCGGCGTACAGCGTTTACACTGCCGGCCTTAAGGCAGCGTTGCACTGTTCATCATCTTCCTCCTTGGTTCGATTCTTTTCCTTTGATTTTTATATGTTAGAATCATACTTAAACTACTTCTAAGAGTTTATATATCTTATATAAGGATATACAACAACTTTTAACACGTTTAAAAACATAAATATATAGATTTCGATTTTGTGAAAGTAAAACTAGGGTTTTGAAGTTTTACCTCGTTGGAGCTCTTTGAGTGCAATCCGAAGCTTGTGTTTGAGTTTAATAAGTTCCTAAGATAATTATAAGTCAATTACAAAGCTTAGATTTGGACAAAAATAACTCGAGTTACCTCAACTTACCTTTGAGCTCGTTTTTGAGGGTTTTTGGCTTTGTTTTTCCTTTGATCCGAGTTTATGTTTTATGATCTGTTTGTTTTTCGTTTCTAGTTCGTTTGGTTGTTGTTTGGGGTGTGAATTCGTTCTGGAAGAGGTGAGAAATTATGGAGTTTGTTTGTTCCTCATTAATGGCTTTAAACACATATATATAGAAGAGAAAGAGAAGTGATGCTGCGACTGTTCTCCCTCGTTTTCCTCCGATTTTTGGATCTCAACTTGCTGTTGTTTTCATCTCATTTAATACTTGGAGGACTTGGCATGGTTTGATTGGTGGATAAGTTGTCTTTGTTGACTAAGGGAGGCATTATTGAGTACAAATTCGGCTCTCTCTTCTTCTCCTTCAACTTGCACCAACTCAGCCGCATTTTCCCACCGAAAACAGCAGCCAAAATAAATATATATATTAGTTTATTTATTTAGTTAAATTTTGAGTTAATTATACGGGTTATACGGGTATAGATTAGCTAATATTTGAAAGTTTTCGTACAAAAATATGAGTATAGAGTTGTATAAAACACTTAGATTTTCAAATAGTACAGTTTGAGGTTATTTATATACGTAGTTAATTATTCATATAATTTTATCTCCCGCGATTTAGATTTCTTAAGCTCATTAGGTCAATTTTTGTTTCAGGCTCCGATAGCTTAAGAAAACTCTGTTTAGAACAATAGCGCAATCCGATTATTTATTTGAAGTTTAGATTTCAAGTTATTTATCAGTTTATATTTTCGTTGTGTATTTAAAATCTTAACAGTTCATTTTTGGATTATTGTTTTCTGTTTAGAAGCATAAATAATCATTTATGTAGTATTGGACATAATACAGAGATGAAACTATATATACATTTCTAGTTTTGATACTGAACACAAATTCTTATTAGTAGCTTTTAAATTTAACTAGGGATCTCGAAATTAGGGTTTAAGTCTAAATATAAACTCATTACTGCCCGATATTCTAGTCTTGAATTACTATCGAGATCAAAAACAATCCTTTAATCTTTATATTCATATTTTCTATTTAAATCTATTTGCATACTAGGTTTTCGGGTTTAGATTTTAGATCATATCTTGAATTAGTTATTCAAGATACAAGATCTCGTTCTCGGTATTAACTAGGGTTAAAGAATTTCTTTATTCGGTTCCTAAATCTTTCATTTATCCAAAATCTAAATATTATCCTGTTATTAGACTTCAATCAGAATCTAAATCTATTATCTAGTTTATATAATCTATTATGAAGTTGGATACTAATGTGAAAAATTCCCGGGGTTTACATGCATTATTAAAGATAAACAGTTATTCTTTATCTTCTATATAAACTAGGCTTCCTCTTTTCCAAAACTCATTCCTAAACCTAGAAACCTCTCTAAAAAGATCTATTTGTGAGATTTTCTTCAAGGGAAGATAAAGAAACAACATCAATGTGAGTTGACCTTCTTCTTTTCTATGGAGATTTAAAGGGAGTGTTCTTTGCCTAAAGTCCTTTTTGTTTTTAAAGATCAAGTTTTGTGGAGAAACTCTATATTTTATTAGAGATTTTGTAATATGCAATCAAGGAGGATCAAGATCCAAAGTTATATGTATATTGAATCTTTTCTTTTCTTTTGATGATGTAAAAGATCAATTTTCCTTTTATTTTTCTTTATAATTTGTTGGATGTTCTATTTGTGGGAGAAAATATAGAGAAAACCTTAGTGCTGGGATTGGAAAAGTTGTGAAATTTTATCGAAGGAGGAAGATGTGATTTATATTCCTATTAAGATTAAGATTATAGGTGAAGTTAGATTAGATTTATGCTATGGAAGTTGTATATAGAAATCTATTTAGTTTATGTGACCAGAAATTCAAGTGAAATTAGGGTTTCTAATCTTTTTAAAAAGGAATTGTTGGTAGAATTGGAGTTTTAAAAGCGAATCAAGTACGACCTTATCTTGTTTGTTGTATGTGCTTGTAGTTTAGATTTGCTTATTGTGTGTGTTGTAGGTTTAGAATTCCAAGTTAAGCTAATTTTATATGGCTTATTAAATTGTTTTGCAGCTTGTGATTGGCTGTGGTTAGTAAAGACTACGCAGAATGTGATACTAACACTGGTAACCTGATATCCTTGTGTGGTATTGTCCAAAGTGGAGTTGCACCTGAATATGATTTTGGTAGATTAGGTTTTATTAGTGTGGCTGGAGTGTGTGGGAAATTCCCAATACCAATATATTTATATATTATCTATTTTCTATATGTTTGTTTCTAAGGAGTCATGAGTTACTCTTGATTTAGGATTAGATGCATATGGTTCTGAATTGCATTTTTGCTGGCTAATCGCATATAATAATTTGTATTTGTTGCATTAGAAATAGTTACATGTGGATATATATCTTGTGTGTGCATATGTATTTATATGTGGTTTGACGTACTGGACGTTTTCGCTCATTCCTTATTTTTCAGGTACATGTGAAGATGAGATAATTTATGACTTATCTGGATATGACATATATATTGATCATGGGGATGACGATTGTAAACCCATGAATTTTTGTTAAAGTTTATGTTTAAATCATAGAATTAAAAGGTCAACCGAGAACCCTAAAAGACAACAAAAGACTACAACAAACCTTAGTATTTAGATACAACAATCTCATGCTCTTAAACCCTAAGCAAAGGAAATGATAATTGTGGATAATAGTTCGTAATAACATAGGAAAGCTTAAAAATATCATATTCGTTAATTTTTAGTATGTTTCGAAACCGAACGGGATCAGTTCTCGAAAAGCGTATCCTAAGGCTCAAAATAGTAAAAATATTTTGATGTTATCGTTAGATTCGTAATAATATGAATATTTCAAAAATATCAGATATTGCATTATATGCATTTTTGTTAACTACTGGTAAATTATTAGTCTTGTTCACTATTCATTGTCCATGTAAATCCCCAAATTTTTGGAATCGGTTTAGCCTAAAACCTTAAACCGGAAGTTAATCGGAACTCTAAAGGTCAACAAAACTCTAGTTAGACGTGATAGCTTAAGTCCGGCAATCCCGAATAAGCAACTCAGTAAGAGTAAGTAGAAGTTTAGAATATAGAATAGTGCATAATTACCCAAGGAAACCTAAAAAAATCATATTAGTAAAACCGCAACTCGTTTCGAACATAATCGGACACAATTCTTGAAAAACGTGTCCCGGAGCCCGGAATAGTAAAAATATTCCGAATATACTGTTAAACTCGTAAAAATATAACGTTTTCAAAAATATCAGTTTTACAATTTTACTGCAAGTAAAAATAACAGATATTGTATTTATACGCGTATTTCTTATTACCGGTATTTTATTAGTCATATCTACTTTACATTACACTATTCATTACTATTCTTTTATCTCTACTTTTTCTTATACCTACTCTTACAAACACTATAACTTATAACCTTTACTTTTTACCCTTCCCATAACTTTATTTCACATCTACTTTACTTATTACTTTATTTAATCAACAAAAAAAAAAAAAAAAAAAAATCTCTCTCTCTCTCTCCTCTCTTTCACATATGGCCGGTGCCCCCTCCCTCATGCATCCCTCAATTTTGTTCTATTTTTCTTTTATTTAAATCACTCAAAAATCACTCTACATTTTCCTATAAATACCCCCTTCCTTTTTCACTTCTTTCACACATTTACTACCCACAAATTCCTTACAAAAACTCTCTCAAATTCTTCTCTCAAAACTCTCTCCAAATATCCTCTCAAAACTCTCTCAAAACAACTTCAAAACAACTTCTACCTACAACAAAACCCATAACTACATAACACTGCCAAAGTCTTCTTTAGGTAACCATTTCCTATTGTTTTCTTTTTCTCATGTCATGTAACTTTCCATGACAATAGTGTGAGTTTCCAAAGACTAAATGTTATGGAAGCTACACTATATTCATGTATTGTTCTTATTTATGAAAATCTATTTATGTTTATGTTATTATTTTTTGTTCATATTATTGTTATTATATCTAAGTATTATTATCTATATATATACATATTCTTTAGAGCATATAAGCTCACCTACAATTTATTTATTTTATGCAATGCAATTTTTTATTTATTCCATTACAATTTATTTATTCCTTGTTATTTTAAGAGTAGTCTCTAATCTTAGACTTATCTTCATCAAGTCAAAACAAATTTTTCTTTTTTTCATTTTATTTTTACTTTAGGACTAGTCTACTTCTTAGTCCCAGGAGCCTTGAAAAAGCTAAGACTCCCAATACTCGACTTTATTATTTATGTTATTTTGTTTGCTATTATAGTTCATGTTCATTTAAATTATTGTCCAAAATTTCAAGTTCTAAAAATAATTGACAAAAAGGAGATTTTAACACTATGAAATAGGTTTATGTGAAATATAGATCTATGGTTTAAACAAAATAAAGTTATTTCTTTTCAAGTTACAAAAAGAACCCACTATAATTTTAGAAACTACTTTTGCTATGAAAAGCTTCTTAAATCACTTATTATTCCACTTTATTTTTATAAAGAAAATAAATTTTGGTACAAGAATGATTTCTATGAAAAACATAACATGAGGAAAGGGTGAGGAATTTTCAAATAAGGATCTTTGCAAACAAATAGACAAAGAAATTGTATAGGAAAAATAAATAGGATAGCACTATTATGGAGAACTTAGAAAGAAGAAAATTTATTTTCAAAAAAGTTATAAAGAAAACATAAAACATCCTTAGAAAACAAAAGAAACAAAATATTTATTTTAAAAGGTTTACAAAATAAATTTTTGTAAACTATGTTTTTCTAAAACTCCAAACCGACATTATTTTACTCAAGAAACATAATTGGACAACAAACACTTGAGCATGAATAAAATATAAGCTAAGTAACCATAAAAAGTGGATTTTTCAACTATATAGATAACTAAGTATTTATCAAGCAAATTTTGAATGATTGAACAAAAGTTGTTTTTAAGTTAGAAATTCATAGTGAATTTTATCGCCACTGTTTCAGGGCCTAAATGGTTTAGTTTGACAAAAATAGTTTTACAAATGAATAGATCTTTTCGAGTAGGTAGAAATCGGTAATATATGTGTGATTCCGAGTTAAAATGACCAAGTTATGGCCATTTTAAATTAAAACTTTTCTTTATACAAACTTTAACGTTCTCATGATATTGTTTTGTCAAAATTCAAGAAAAACATCGAGAAATACTCATTATGGGTATTTTCTTTGGCTGGGTGATTCCGATGAAGAATACCTATATCCCGAAGACTATTTCGATTGAGTGGAGTGTGTGAACGACTCATCCGTATAAGAAGAATAGTTGTCATGGCATCGTGAGTTTATTTTCTTTAAATACTATACTTGTTGTGCTTGTAATTTAGTTGCATTAGAGTTAGGAAAAGACAAATGGATATGTGTGTAAAATAATTCCTTGAAAAAACCCTAAGAATAGCGATGCTGGAATTGATTTAAATGTTTGTTTTAGTATAACACTTGCTTTGTATGAGATTCTTTGATCGCCTTAAATTTGATAATAATAATGTTATGATATCACAAATCAATGGATTCATGCATATCATGAAATGAGTCATATTGCATTTGGGTTATTATCCTTGGGTGAAAAGGATAGTAAGCTCATGTTGAAAGAAATACTTGGCGGAGTGTCCGAAAGTGATTGCTTGGCGGTGTTAAGGAAATGCTTGGCGGAAGATCCGAAAGCAAGGCTTAATTCAAGTAGACTTCATATGCTTGGCGATATTGGTCGAAAGCATAAATCTTTTTACTAAAACTACCTGTTTGAGGCTATGTATCACCAAACCCTGAATGGAGGGCACAAATCCATTTAACATATAGTTCCTGGTAAACTACATGCCTTGTTTGCCCACGTGTATGATGCATTTCATTTGTTTGATTAAACAACTTGTTTGAAATTTTGTTACAAGAAGTTATTTATGGAAATAGTTCTCACTAAGCCTGTTAGCTTATACCCCCATAGATATCTTTTGCAATTCCCTTATCTATGGTTGAGGCCACGATGACCTTGCAATCAGGTAATTTCTTTTTAGATAAGGAAATTCTAGATAAAGTTTAGTGTTGGATAAAATGTACGAATATTTTTGTAATAGATTTGTGAATAAGGGAAATGTCCCTAAGTTTATAAGATCATTGATATAAGTAATGAATATTATGAATCCTCTTTTCTTAATATGTTATTATATCTTCTTAAGCTTCATAATTCCATGAATGGTCCTCTAAATTTGTGAGAGCATGCCTTACACTTAATATCAAAGCTTTTGGGAGTGACTAAGGTTGTCATACTTAAGCTTTAATATTGAGTGTGGAGGACTGTTACGTTTAGGGTACCCCTTGGGGCGTGACAGTCCTATTCTACTATTCATTACTATTCATCTATCTTTACTTTTTGTTACTATCTATTCTTACTACCTATGCACCTATTTCTTACTTTTTTTTCCAATACAACTTCACATATCTCATGTTTCACATCTTAATCACTTTTCATTAACAAAAATACATAAAATAAAATGCACTCTCTCTCTTTTTCTCCCTCCTAGGTGCCAGTTCTTCCCCCCTCTCTATTTATTTTTCTTTTTTTAATTTATTTTATTATATTTGATTTTACTCCACAAAATTCTATAAATACCCTCTCTTCCTCCATTTCTTTCACACACTTTTTTTACACACCAAAAATCTCCCAAAATCACTCTACAAAAGATCCTCTCCATAAATTTCTCTCTACCATTTCTCCTTCTTCTTTTAATCAATAGGTAATCATCCTAAACCTTCTTCATGTTCATGTAACTTAGTATAAGCTTAGTGTATATTTTCTAAAAATCCATAAGTACTTAAGAAAGTAATAAGAGGTTCATACTTTATTTTTATTCATACATACATTCTTATATTTTTAGATTATTAATAGATTATTTCTTATGCTCATGTAATTTAGCATGAACATAGTATATGTTTTCTAAAGACCCTTAGAGATTAAGAAAGCAACATTATGTTCATGTTTTATTCTTATTCATACATTATGTTATTATTATTTTGCTTTTACTATTATGCTTATATTATTATGCTCTTATTATGTTTTTTCTTTCTTTCTTTCTTTCTTTTTCTTTTTAGGACTAGTCCATTCTTAGTTTAGGTTGCCTTGATGAAGCTAAGGCTTACAATACTTGATCATATTATCATACTTATATTGCTTCTTATATATATCTTTATCTTATTATGTGATATTATTCTCTTTCTCATAGCTACATATTCATAAACACGCATGAACATGTTGATATTGTGTCAACAAAAATAAAATGAGTTTTCTTAAATGAAGAAAAATAAGAACTCTCTTTAAAATAAAATTTTGTCACTTAAGAAATAATTTTTCCATAAAAACTCAAAGTTTTATCTTAACGAAACTTTTCCAAAATTTAGATAAGCCATCACAATTTTTTAGTAATAATAGTACATTGGATTTCATGAAAGAATAAACAAAATAGATTTATCACACCCACTCTTTTCAAACCAATAAAATAAGAATGTGACTTTAAAACTCAATTTTGCTAATTCCTTGGTTGACAAAGGTTTTTCTTAAACTTATTTATGAGATTTTCACCAACACTCTAAAATACTAAGGACTAGACATGTTTTACAAGATCATCTAAAATTAACCTTCTAAAGACAAATCTTGTTTAGGAAATAAAATTAGTAAATAATTTAAAAGATCATTGTTATTTATCTAAAGTGGACCTAACTTTGGAAAATTTAAGAACATATAAACATGACAAGTAACCACTTCAAGGAATTTTAGTCACTACCAAGAAATACTCAGAGAAACTTCATTTTTCAACTACTAGAAATAAAATTGGTAGAAATCTTAAAAAGGTTAAATTTATTTTTGGAAAAATTTATTTATTTTCAAAAAGTTAAGAAATGAAGTTAAAAAGAAGGAAACACTCACTTATAATAATTCAAGAACTTTTCCAACAAACTAAAGTGGATTTTCAAGTCTTAACTTCTTCCAACTTTTAAGACACATTGCTTTAAAAAAATCATTATTGAGACAGCATTACTAAATTCATGTATATAATATGAGTCTATATGTGTTTATATATATATATATATGTATGTATTCAAAGGATTTCTCTAACTATACAAATATCTATATTTTTGTACAAGAATTTTTGGAAAGAGAAAAGTTTGAAAAATTATGTTTTGAAAGCTGAGATTTTCATGATGATTCTATACCTTTCTATTTTGGGACCCAAATGAATTTTTATGATAAAAATAGCCCTACAAATGGATAGAACTTTTCAAGTAGATACAAAACGGTATATAATATATGAAATTCCGAGTTAAAATAAGCAAGTTATGGCTATTTTAAGTTGAAATTTCCACCAATATGAATTTTATTATAACTACAAGATAGAATTAGAAAATTTTATTAGAAATTCCATATAATACTCATTTTGGCTATTTCCTTTATTTAGGAAATGGAGAGAAGGACATTTACTATCCTGAACATTATTTTGATTAAGGAAGTACCATCAAGTCATGGCTGAATGACTTTACTTTCCTTACTTTCATACTTATGATTGTGCTTATAGTATAGTAGCACTAGAAATAGGAAAAAGATGAAAATAGAAAGTGCATGTGACTTATAATGTGGGTAAAAGAACCTTAAGCATATCGGGTCATGAATTGCCAATAATGAATTGTATGTTCTACTAGCATGTTGAAGTGTCTGAAATTGGTTGATCACTTGCAAGAAATTGAAATTGAATGGCTAGACTCCAATAAAATTAGATGCATGCACTTGACGAAGTGAGTCTCATTTCATTCGCTGTTATACAATTTGTGAGACAAGGGTATGATAGTGGTGGTTAGCATCACCAGTAGTATCTGCATGTGACGAGTAGGAGTCGATAAGATCTACACAAATTAATGGCGAGTAGGAGCCAGTAAGATCTACATGTTTTTTAGGTGAATAGTAGCCGGTAAGAACTATAAAAATTGTTCTGTTAAAATTGTTTGGTGTAATTAGCTGGAATACCTAACCCCGAATGAATGACGTAAATTCATTCAACATATGGTTCCCAGAAAACCATATGTTTTGTATGTTCATGTGTTTGTTGCATTCCACTTGCTTGTATGACAAACTTGGTTGATATCTTTATTTCGAGTATGTTAATCGGGAATATTCTCACCAAGCTCATAAAGCTTACACCCCTATAGATTTTTGTACACGCAGGACCATTTACTCTTATATCCAAGGTCTCCACTTATTCGTGTAAGTCATCTTTTTGAGAGCTTTTAGGGGAAATCTACTGGATGACTTAGAATAGACTTCCTCTAAAATCTTTTAGTGAAAGTATTTAAGTTTTCTTGTAAAGACTTAGTAATTTCTATGTGATCCTTAGAGATTAGCGGGGAATGTCCCTAAGACTTGTGTAATGGACTCTTAATTGTTATTATGGGTTATCTTTATTCCTAGATTCTTGTTTGTTCATTATTACTTGCTTAAAACACACTTCCCAGTAATGTCTCCTATTACCATGTTGTACGCCTTACATATTACATCGAGACTTTTTGTGCGACTAAGGTAGTTATTCTTAAGTCTTGATGTTGTATGTAGTGGACTGCCATGTTTAAGGTACCTTTCGGTGTTTGACAACGATGGTGAACTCGACTTTCCTGCTAAGGACTAGTAACTTTTGAATTCTGAAAGTAGGAGAGAAGATTTAAAGATTATTTGAAGTTACATGTTTTAGGAGATTTTATATGTTTTATGAGACTGATTTATGAAATTTTCTTTTATTTTATAAGTTTTTATTAAGTTCGCCTTGGTTTATACTAACAAGATTATTTAGGAGTTTTATTTCTATGAGATGATGATTTAAACAAGTACCTTTTATATGTGAGAATTGGAGATATGTGCTTTTGATTATTTGTAGATTAGTATTTCATAGCCTTGGCGTGTTCTTATGAAGAGAATGATACGTAGCGGGTTGTAATGCCTTTAAGTTAGTGTCACGCCCCGAGAGGTATCCTAAACTTGGCAGTCCGCCGCACACAATACTAAAGCCTAGAAATGACTACCTTAGTCATACAAAGGCTTCTATATCATGCACAAGGCGTACATCACAACAAAAGGAACACATCGGAGTAGCACAATTTATATTGATAATTAAGTAACAAGGCAAAGAGAATACTTATCATAAAACATAAACATATTAAATTACAATTCTTAAGGCCATATCCCTCTATTATCTTTAAATGAATATACATCTTCCAAAACACTAACATAGAATACATTACATATAAAGATCCTTACAAAATAGCTTCATCTTATGTTTCCATTGCCTTCATAAAAGTTTAACACCCTTCAACGACTTTCTTAACGTCATGATCCTCAATTTAAGCCACAGGTATACCTGTTTCATCAAAATCTATAGGGGTATAAGCTACAACTAGTTTAGTGAGATATTCCTTTTCATTTGCACCATGTTTTCAAGCAAGTTTTCATTTAAATTTTCACACATATGCTATGCGTACAATGCAACAATCACGTGATTACGCAAATATATATAGTTATTCGAAAACCATATATAGAACGGGTTTACCCCCTTCGTATCAAAGGTTAGGGAATCGGTGATGAAGATCCTCGATCTTCTACTGCTAGTCCCCAGGTCCCCACCCAAAGCGTTCGGTTGGCTCGGCTTCGAACCTAAAGTCACATTCCCTAAGCGATTTGGATTCTCTAGAAAAGAACATGGCCCGTGCCACAGCATGATAACAATCAATCCAACTCTACGCGTAGGAGTAGCAGCCTTCCGAAAGAGATGTGACCCGATGGATGCTATGCATGAACGTTTTATTTTTCTTAAGCCAAACCTTATTAAGGTTCATTAGGGGGCAGTCAATCAATTTAGCAAATAATAAACAGTTACAAGTAAGTAAACAAAACACTTAAACAGGCAGTTTGAAGTTGCGATATTCTTAATTCTCATTTCACGCATAAACAAAGAATCACATATATACATATCCCCAAATTCCCATACATATCTATTTTTATCTTTTTCTTAGTATGCTAATGCCACTACTTTACAAGCACAAGCAAGGTAACAAAATTAAGAGGAATAACTCACTCGTCCATTTCGCGATCTTCTTAGTCGTAATAATCCTCAGGAAGGGTAATCTCGTATCCTTCATCACCTAGACAAAAGAAATACCCGAGATGAGTATTTCGTAGAAATTCTACTTAAACTTTCTAATTCTATTTCACTATGTTCGTCAAATTCGTATAGAATGAAATTCCAATTTAAAATGGTCATATTTTGCTCATTTTAACTCAGAATTTTGCATATAATATACTGTTTTCTACCTATTCAAAAAGATCTATCCATTTCTAAGGTCATCTTTTTCATATAAGGTCATTTGGGTTCCGAAAACATGGGGTACAAATTTAAAACGAATATTTCTAGATTTTTGCAAAACCATTTTCTAACTCAACTTCATTTAAAAATCCTTTAGTAAAAAAAATATATATATATATATATAATTGATAAATCCTTTGAGTATATAGATAAGCTCACTTTATATGCAAAAATTCTAATGATAGTGTCTCAACAATTTATTTCATAAACAAATTCATTTTGAGTTGTTAAAACTTTAACTTTGACAATTTCTTTCAAGTATTTTGAAGAAACTTTATATTTTCCTAGGTTATTATAAATGAGTATATTCTTATTTTATTTTTTTCATTCTTTTTCCAAAAAAAAGTAAATTTTTCTTTAACCTTAGTTTTCCATAAATTTTACTTCTAGTGATAAAAGATCAAATTTATCAAAAGTGTATTAAGTCATCGAAAAGCTTTTTATAAATTTGTATTTAGAATGGTTTTAGAAAATGAGTCTTATCTTCTTATATTTATTATTTAAAATATTAGTTTTTGCTTTCTAAAACTTGTTCTTTTATTTCCTTTGAAAAGAATCATCTTTATTGATAAAATCTTTTATTTTTAATCTTATCTTATTCATATTCTTTGAAAATAAGTTTCTTCTTTAGAAACTTGAAAATCATTATTTTCCTATGTGGGTTTATAACTTTATGGGTTGAATTCATCTTAACTTTGAAAACTAGTTTGTTTCTTAGTTTTGTTATGGAGTTAAAAAAAGTTTATTCTTAAGCTTTTTGTGAAAACTTTGAATATTAACAAATTATTTTACTAAAACTTAGGTTGCCATAATATACAAAGAAAGTATTTATTTCTTATATTTCTTTGGTAAAGTTATGTTTGTTATTTGAGAAAACTTGAGAAAACTTGTATTACTCTAGTTCTATGTTGTCGATAATAACTTCATTAATTTGTGACAAGTCACATAATAGAAAATTTAGTTTTAAGTTCCTTTAATGAAGTAAAATTCTACTTTTTAAATTAGTTGAGACAATATCATTATGTAGATGCAAGTATTATGAGCATGTAAAATAATAAGAACATGAGAAAATACTAGAAACAAATAATAATAAGCAAGATAATAAAAATATCAAGTATTGGGAACCTTAGTTTCATCAAGATATCTCGATCAAGTAATGAAAGCCTTAGCTTCATCAAGGCATCCTGGGACTAAGAATAGACTAATCCCAAAAGAATAAAGAAAATAAATAAAATGTTGTTTTGACTTGATATGGACAAGTCTAAGACTAGAAAGATTAGCCTTAAAAAAATAGCATGAAATAAATAAATTGCAAAGCATGAAATTAAATAAATAACAAGTGAGCTTATATGCTCTAAAGATTATATATAAATACATAAATATATTTAGTTAGATATGAATAATAAAATCAACATAACAACATAATAAAATAGGAAGTTCATGTGCAAGAACAAAACATGAACATGTTGTTGCTTTTACTACTCATATGAGTTTCAAAACAACACCATAGTCATGTTAAGTTACATGACATGGGTAAATAAATGGTTGGAAGAAGTTTACCTAAAGTGTTTATGTGGTATGAAAGTGGTAGATGAATGGGGTATTATGTGAGTAGTGATATGTGGTAGATAGTTTGTGTATAAGGAAGGATATTTGTGAAGAATTGGTTTGAGAGTTTTGGTACAGAGAAAACTTGAAGAGAGATTTGTGGAGAGATTTGAGAGAGTTTTGGTAGTGAAATGAATTGTGTGAAAGAATGAAGGAGGAAAGGGTATTTATATAATTTTGGAGTAAAAATTAGATGTAATTAAATTAATTAAAGAAGAAAATAGATGAGAGTGAAGAGAGAGAAGGGGGTGGACGGAAATGCATAAAGGGAGAGAGAAATTTGATAAAAAAATTAATTTTAGAAGAAAAGTGTAAGAAAAGTTTAGTAATATGTAGTGTATAATTTTTATGGAAAAAGAAAATTGTAAGAAATAGTATGTAGGTGTAAGAATAGGTAGTAAGAAAAAGTAGAGATAGAGGAATAGTAATGAATAGTAGAAAAGTACTATGAATCGTAAACTAGACAATTAAAATACCGATAGTAATAAAAATACGCCTATAAATGCGATATTTGTAATTTTTAGCTACCGAAAAATTCTAAAACTGATCTTTTTAAAAACCTTATATTTTTACGAGTCTATTGGTATTAATGGAATATTTTTGCCATCCGGTGTATCAGGGCATGATTTTGAAAACTGATCTCTTGGGATCCGAAGGACACTAGAAATTTGCGAATCTGATATTTTTAAACTTCCTATATTATTACGAACAATTATCAACAATTATTTTCATTTCGTTGTTTAGGGTTTAAGAGCGCAGGATTGTGGATCTTAAACACTAGGTTTGTTTCTAAGCTTTGTTGACTTTTAGATTTCCGGTTTAACTTCTAGTTTCGTTGAGTTATTCGTAAGATCGTAAAATTTTGGAGTTTTGACCGTTTATATTTTTAGCTCAATATATATGGTTTATCTTATTTTATTTGTAATTATTTAATAGTTTTCAGTTTTGGATCGTTTAACCGAGTCTAGTATTATGAGTTGACTCAATTTGACTTTTGGTGTAAATTGAAATTTTTTATTCCAAAATTCACCGAGGGTTTTAAGGTCTTAGCGTTTCGTTGTTGAGAGTTTATTTGAATATATCGTTTTGATTTACGTTTTAGGAATCGGATAGATGATTTGATTGGCATATGGATGTTGATTCAACCGATAGGTGGATTTTATATTTTGTTTCAAGGGTTTTCATTTTCTCAAGACTAAGAATTTTCGTGTTTGACCTGATTTAGAATTCGGTTTTAACTTGGATCGATTTTCGAGATTTCAATTATGATATTAGACTTCTAGGATTATTTTTTATGAATTATGAAAATTTCAGGGTTTACAGTTAGGGCGTTACAACTTAAGTGGCATCAAAGCCATGCTCATGATCTTTAGGGAATTTAAGTTATGAACTCCTTAGGATGATGAGATGAGAGGGGATAGATCATAGGAATGCTAGTAGCTATGGAAAGCTTAGAATTGTCACCTTTAATGAAAATTTTATAGGTTGACATATTCATTATGATTTCTTATTATTTCTTTTATTGCAATGTCTTGTTTATAAGTATTATATTTATTTCATTTATATCATTATGTTTTCATAATTATTTTCATATACCTTTCTTGGAATATTTGATATTTTGTTTTGTTTTTTGTTGTTTCTCCCTAAAATACATAAAAAAGTGATCAGTAAAACAAATAGAGCTCAACAAAAATCTAGAAATGATAATTTATAAAACCAAAATATACTCTTGTTAAACATATAACCTTCTATGTTTCTGCCATAATATATGCATATGTTTATACAAGAAGTTAATGACATCTAATGAAATATAATTGATAAAACAATAATGACTAGAATAAGTTAAAGAGAATATATAAATACACACATAAAGGAATTAATAATCGTAACTTACATGAAGAAAATTTAGAACTCAATAGTCACAATTTTAATAACTATAATTTCCAGAATTAATTGAATAAAATAAATTATTGAAACCTCCACTTAAGTTAACTAAGAGACAACCAACAATAGTCAACAAATCTTTAATAATAGTCAGCAAATTTTTAATGACACAATGTAAACAAATCTTTAATGGATGTCAATTATGAAATTCAAGAAAAGTTTTAAAAGAACCATAATTTGGATTAAATGATGCAAATTCAAAAGGCATAAGGATTAAGACAAAGTTTTATAAGCATCTCCAAAGACTGTAAACAAAAAATAGCAAAGGTAAAATATTAGAGTTATATATCTTTCTAGGAATATTTCAATAGTGGTAACGATGATTAAATAATGACAACTTATAAAATTCAAGACTTAAGAAAAATTTTAGTAATTTAAATCTTCAATTAATATACAATTATGTAATAACTATGAACCTAACACAAGAATACATGAGGTAGGACTGATGAGTCCATGGTTCACCCTTTTGGTCATGTTAAGGGTAGTAGGATTCTCTACGATTCTATCGTGTTGTGTCATGTTTTGTCACCTCCATTCTTGGGGTAAATCAAGTCATATGGAGTCTATCTTAAGAGTCAAGATGTATGTTAGCCTAGTACTGGTAGTTCGACTACTCTTGATACTTGTTAGTCCCTCTCACTATCAAATTTTATGGAATGAAAGAATAAAAATTTCTTGATCACAAGCAACAACAAATATAGTGTATATACATATAAATGTATAAAATGATTAAATGAGTGAAGACTAATAAATTAAAGACTCTAAACAAACAAAGAATCAAAAGCTATAGACCTCATAACTGTAACATTGACAGTAATAATAAATGTAATAAAAGTTGTCAATTATGACACGGGTCAAATTGTTAATGATATGGTAAATTCATAAAATCAACTAAATAAAAAAAAGAGCTTAAAATGATTATGAGCAAAATTGAGAATTAAAACGAAAAAAGTATAAATAGTGATAATACAAGTAAGTGAAATATACCAATAAATAACTTATTTAATAATGATTAATTGGGACCACAACAATCAAATTAATACCATTATATGTATTTACAATATTTCTTTCATTTCTTTATATGGTGAAGTGGAATAAAGATGGTGATTGAAGGAAGTGTGGAAACACATGACTACTTAATTGAAAGTTATTAGCAAGTGTAAGAGTGGAGAAGATCCTAATTGGGAGGTATTTAACATGACTTAAAGTGAAAGTTTTATGACAAGTATCAGTATGACAAAGAGTAGTGAGAACTATAAGGAAATAAATGGTAATATGAGAAAAGAGTAAGAATGCTATTGAGATGATATGACAATAGTAAAGATGTTTAGTCAAAAAAAGTTGGAACCAGAAAAAGAATGATTGAAGTTGATTAAAAGGAAATGAAATATAAAGAAAATCATAATAGTAGGATGGCACTGCAAAAGACAATTATTGGTTTAATAAACATAACGCTATAGATATGAAGATATATATGAAGCAATAATTGCAGATTGTAGATGTTGGCAAATTGCAGAAAATGACAAATACAATGATGATGGTAGTAATGACACTCAGACTTATTTATATTATGAGCTATTGAGGATACTTAGAAGAATCTATGTGAAACCACAAAAGCCAATTATTACGAACGGTATCATTATAAGCATGGGAGACTCAAGAAGGATGATAATGAAAGGTTTAAAATTAAAGCGCAAATATAACAAAGGAGTTGGTGAGTTGGAATTTAAATGACAAAAGAAAGGTAACATAAATTAATTGATAAGAACTAAGAACAACATGGAGAGAACAAAAATTGTAATGAGTGAATGTAGGAAGTGAAAAGTATGGATGTTGCCTTAGTGAATAGGAAATGAAGGAGCATAGCCAAAAGAAGAGTTACTGGATGAATTAAAATAACCTTTATGGAATTTGAGATATTTAATAGAGGAAAGAGACATAAATAGAGAAGTGAACGTAAATATATGAAGTCATATATATATAGCAATGAAATAGTAATTTTGGGAGATATGATGAATAGTTTTAGAGTAAGGAATTATAATAAATTATTTGATATCTAGAAGGTTTAAAGATTGAAGAAGAATCAAGTGGGATGATTAGGAAGAATCAGTGGTAGGATTAAAGAAGTATAAAGATCATAATGCTATATATTCAAATTGAAAAGTATGTGTAAACCCCTGAAATTTTCATAATTTTTAGAAAATAATTATAGAAGCCAGAAACTAAATACCGAAACCGTAAAAATCAACCCAAATTAAAACCAAAATTCTAAATAAGGTCAAACACGAGAATTTTTAACCTTGAGAAAAAGAGAACTCTCAAAACAAAATAGAAAATCCAACTATCAGTTGATTCAACATCCGTGCACCAATCAAATCATCTATCCAATTCTTAACACGTAAATCAAGAGATATATCCAAATAACGCTCGACAATGAAATACTAAGACTCTAAATCCTTCGGTGAATTTTAGAAGAAAAAATTTTAATTTTCACCAAAAGTCAAACTGAGTCAACCCATAACTGTAGACTCGGTTAATCGATCTTGAGAACTAAAAGATATTAAATAATCACAAGTAAAATGAAATAAACCATATCGTGAACTAAAAATATAATATGGATAAAACGCTAAATTTTTAAATCATACGAATAAAAATCAACAAACTGGAAGTCAAATCGAAACCCTAAAGGTCAACAAAGCTTACAACTAACCCTAATGTTTAAGATCCGGCAATCCCGTGCTCTTAAACTCTAAACAATGAAATGGAAATAATTATTGATAATAGTTCGTAATAATATAGGAAGCTTAAAAATATTATATTCACAAATTTTTAGTGTCCTTTGGATCCGAATGGGATCAGTTTCAAAAACCATGCTCGGTACACTGACCTTTCAAAAATTATTCCATTAATACCAATATACTCTTAAAAATTAAGGTTTCCAAAAATAATTAGTTTTAGAATTTTCGGTAACTAGAAATTACAATATCACATTTATACATGTATTTTTATTACTACCGGAATTTTAATTGTCTAGTCTACTATTCATAGTACTTTTCTACTATTCATTACTATTAATCTATCTCTACTTTTTCTTACTACCTATATTTACAACCTACATACTTATTTTTTACAATTTCCTTTTTTCATAAAAATTCTACACCACATATTACTATACTTCTCACACTTTTCTTCAAAATTAATTTTTAATCACTTTTCTCTCTCCTCACTTCATTGCCGTCTACCATCCCTCTCTCTTCACTCTCAATTATTTTCTTTTCAATTAATTTAATTACATCTAATTTTTCCACTCTAAAATTGTATAAATACCCATTCGTCCTTCATTCTTTCACACAACTCATTTACTAAAACTCTCCTAAAATCTCTTCACAATCCCTCTCCAAAATTTCTTTCTATCAAAACTCTCTTAAACCATTTTTATAAAAATCCT